>PVKA01048186.1:0-13929 GCA_004027165.1 Ctenomys sociabilis
CCTCCCTCCCTCCCTCCCCCCCTCCCTCCCTCCTCTCTTTCTTTCTTTCTTTCTTCTTTTCAGTACCGGGGAAAAAAAGCTCAGGACCCTGCGCTTGCCAGGCAAGCACCTACTCTATTGAGCTAGTCCCCAACCCCCAGCCTTCAAGCTCTACTTTCCTACAGTCTCCTTGCACTTGTCCTACTATCAGATGCGCAATAAGGCAGAAGAAAGCCAGAGGGATGACGCTGTGAGCAAGAGCAAGCCCCGGAACGCACAGACGCAGACCCGGAAGTGCACAAGGGAACTAAGCATCCGGGAGCCCCGTTCTTGCAGAACAGCCACGCACCTCGACAGCACAGCCGGCTCCTGCCCTTCTGCCTGTGCTGCTACCCATATGATGAACTGAATGGCTCTTGCTTTTAAAAGTGTGATGTAGGGCTGGCAAGATAGCTCACTGGCATAAGCGCCTGCCTGGCATGCACAAGGTCTCTAGTTTAATCCCCAGTACCACACACACACACACACACACACACACACAATTTAAAGCATGACATAAGACTGGGCGTGGTGGCATGTACCTGTAATCCTAGCACTTGGGAGGCTGTAAACAGGAGGATCACTGTGAGTCTGATCTACGCAATGAGACCCTGTACACCCAGTCCTAAAAAATAAATAAATAAACAAATAACACGACATAGAATAGCTATGCTTGTAGTTTTACTCCTTTTTTTTTTTTTTTTTTTTTTTTTTTTTTGCAGAACCAAGCATTGAACTCAGGCCCTTGTGCTTGCAAGGCAAGCACTTATTCTACTGAGCTATCTCCCCACTCCTTTCTTCTTTAGTTTTGTGTAGGTGTCATGGTAATTGCAGGAAAAGTCACACAGCAGCAGCACCCGAGATATTGAGAGTGCCAGGCTAACCTATAGACCTGTCCTTAGGGGAGGTTTTGGTTTCTTAAGTTTGTTTTATTTTGTTTGTTTCAGTCCTGGGGATGAAACCCAGGGCTTGTGCACTGGGCCATAGTCCTAACCTTTTTACATATTTTTCTTTTCAGACAGGGCCTAAATTGCTAAACTGGCCACCCCGCACTCAATGATCCTGCTGCAGTAGCCTCTCAGAGTTCTAGGATGACAGGCGCACACCACCACACTCGGCACTGAGGACTTTCACCTGCTTTCTTTGGGTTTTGGTTTTGTTTTGTTTACTTGGTGCTGAGAATCAAATCTCCTGCTCTCCTTGTAGACCCTCTGTGGCTCTGCAGAGATCAGCCTGGTGCACAGCCGTAAGAATAGCAGGAGGGCAAAGAGGGCCCAAGAGGCCTGTGACATCCACAACCCATGGCCAGGGCACCCCAGGAGTCACAGAGAGGTCACAGGAAGAGCCTTGTCCCCTCTTTTGTGTCTGCGAGGCTGGCACCGCACCTCTCAGTCACGGACCACCCCGCAGCTCTGGGCTCAGGGTTAATACATGAGCTGAGGGCTGCAGAGGGCAGGAGCAGCCAAGTGACTCATCCCTGTCTCCAGCCGAATGCAGTGCCATGCCAGCACTGCCCTCTCTGGGCTGAGGTATCCCCCGATGCCTCCATCAGAGCCTGCAGCCCATCAGGAGGGGCACTGTGAGGGAGTCAGGGAGGCCCTCGGTCCTTTACTCCTGGGGACCGGCTGAGGTGACGCCCTCCACACACTACAAGGCATCACCGTGATAAGGGGTCCCCAGCCTGCCTGTCTACCTCAGACAACTCAGCACGAGTCCCCACCTGGGCAGCAGGGAAGACGTGTGCCGTGGGCTCTCTATCCCCGTGTCCATTTGCTGTGCTTCTGGATCAGCAGCACAGAGGGATGGAAGGAGTGTGAACCCTTATTTCCTGCAATTTCATGGTAGCCGCAGAGACATTCTGAAAGCAGGTGTGTGAGCCCCAAGTGCCATAGTCAACCCCCATGAGCCCCTGGGGAGGTGACTGTGGCCCCAGTCATCTCTCGGCCAGCTCCTATCAAGTTTCTCTACCTCTCAGGCCTCAGGGTAAAGTTCCTAGGGTTCCCAAGAAGAGAGAAACAGACAGTGCAAGGGAAAAGCCTAGATTGTTTTCTCTGCAAAGGAATTCATGGCTTACTTTGCAAGGCAGCAGGTGTTGGAAAAAGCTGGCTTGTGTGCCGTGTGCAATGGAAGTCTTATAGGCATCTTTAGGCATGAATTGTCGCCATCCCTCTGCGGTCTGGGTCTTGCCATGCCTGACTATGGGCCAGGTGTCCAGTCAGTCTGCCGCCCAGGACAGGTGATGAGCGCAGAGGAGCAGAGCTGTTACCTGCTGCACAGCCTCCTGGGAGACACAGGGCCGCATCCGCCGTGGCACTGCCACTTGCTCCGAGTGCTGGGGCAGCACCTTGCGCACCACAGCAGGCATCAGGCACACTGCTGTGGACCGCGTGGCTGTGGCTGGGAGGGAGTCAGCGCTCCCAGGACTCCAGGGCTGGCAGCTCTACCACACCTAGCAGTGCTTTGCCTTCCTGGATGGCCTGCAGGAAGGAAAGGAATTCAGAGGGAGGCAGCACGCATGGAGAGAAGCAGGCTTCCCCAGGGGCTCCAGATGAGGCATGTGCTCATCAGTTACAGCTGCGGTGGTGCCAGCCTGCGGGCCAGGAGAGGGCCCCGGGGAAGGGGAGCTGGCAGAGAGCCAGCCAGTTCTGTGCAAGACTCTTGTCCCCCCCTGAAATTTCAGCCCATGAGGGCGGGCCTCTGCCAAGCCATGACCTGCGCCTGAAGTCCACAGCAGCACCTCCCCCTAGGACGGGCGGGTATTGTGGATGGCTCGCTAATCACATCAGGCAGCACCACTTCCTTGCAGAAATGAAGCCAAGTAAGGGCTGGCCAGGTAGCTCAGCAGATTAAAGCTCCTGCAAGCAGGCAAGAGGCCCCCGGGGGTTCAATCCCCAGGCCTGCTGTGCCGGCCCTGCTCCTGGAGCATACTAAGATGACAACTGAGACTGGGCGTGGTGGAACACACCTATAACCCCAGCTCTTGGGAGGCCGTAAACAGGGGATTGCTATGAATCTGATCTAGTAGTGAGACCCTGAGCACCCTGTAGACCCTTCCCTAAAATACAAAAAGATCACCACAGTGATCCCCTCCTGTTCTTCCTCAGTTTCCTCCATTTGGCCCCAGACTTCTACATGTGTGGTCAGAGGTTCTAGGCCTCTGTTTTCTTGTCTGGAAAAGAGAAACAACAGTGCACATCCTTCAGAGAGCTGTGCAGAGTGCTGAGTCAACACCTGCCGTGACTGAAATAGGGCCCCACACCATAGCTAGCATCTTCATTGCACATCTTTCCTACTTCCTGTTGCCTTCATTACCTTATCATTTTTTCCTTTGTTTTTTAACCTTTCCCCTCCCTCTATGTAACACCCCTGTCTCTCCTGAACAGCGTCTCTGTAGCACAGGCAGAGCAGCACAGGGCTATGGACAGGCCTTCCATGCGTGGGGCTCCTGGTGCCCACTCTTAGGGCTGACAGAGTGGGGATGGAAACCCTATCATTCCTCTTCCTGGAATCCAGGCCTTTCTGCTTGCTCTCCACAGCCACAGCCTCAAGTCTTACCTGTGCTCTTCATCTGTGTATTCCTATACATTTTTTCAGTGAGAAAGTTAGGGGGCTAACACGCTGCTTCAGAGAAGGGCGGCAGGACTGGAGTGTCACACATCATCTCTCCCCCAACCTGAAATCAAACATGGATGACCCATACTTACATCTTGCCCTCTCCTCCCCAACAGGGAATCTGGTCTTCACACCCAGGGTAGGCAGGTTTGTGTGTGACAGAAAAAGGAGACCATGAAGGTGTAGACCACTCTGTGCCTATGAATGGCCCCAACTGTATCTGTTCCTAGCCAGAGACCCACAATTCACAGACCCACAGATCCTAAAGTGTGCGTGCAGAGGCAGGAAAAGAGCTGCCTCTCTTCTCAGTTCAATCAGGCCTCTTCCACAGTACGCAGGGGAGTGTTTTCTACCACCCACCACACACGCGCATGCCCAGGACCCTGTTGCCTCTCAGCTCTCACCTCTGCTCAGGCCTGGGTCAGCTGTCCATACAAGGTCTGGTGCTGTGGATCGCTGCTCCCCAGTCCCGCATCTCAGATGGCAAGGCACCCTCACTGCACATCTTGCACTAGGCCTCCACTCCAGGCAGGAACCGGAAAGTGAGGCCAGGTGGGTGAGCAGGGCAACGTGGAATACAGGGTGAGTGGATTATGTGGAGGGGTCAGACACTTGGGTACGTGTGTGAGGACGTCTGCTGGTGTTCAGAGAGCAGGCAGCAGCCAGAACTTTTCCCAGTAAGTTCTGGCTTCTGGTGCTTTTTAAAGCACATAGCCAAAAATTTTATTTTTCAAACAAAAGGTTTTACATTTTATTAAGTTGTATTAGCAGTAAAACTATAAGAACAAGCACAAGAAACATATTCCCAATAAACATGTCTAATTGCCCAAAGAGTGGAGACAGTTTAAATTCAACATAATGATAACAATCTCAGTATAGGGTATGTGACTCAATACAATGATAAGGGTCTTACTGCAGCGTATGTGCATGAACTCATGTGCAGTTTCTTACAGACCCATCTTGGTCTGTCTCCAATGTCTTCTCTTGGAATTATACCTAATCCTACCAGTTTTCATCTGAATCCACTGAGGAATGGGACAATTTTGCTATTGTTCTTTGGCCAGGCATCTCTTGATCCTGAAAGTCTTGTGGGAAGACATGGCAAAGAATGGAGGCAAATGTGTACACCACAGCGCTGGAGAGCAGAGCCAAACTTTCTGTAATCCCAACACTAGGTTTGTTGAGACAGGAGGATTGCCATGAGTTTGAGGACAGCCTGAGCTACAGCCTCAGCGGAGCCAGTGACTATGGTCACGAGCTTGGGTACCTGGTGAATGTTGGTCAGGAATGCAAGATTCTCTGATGCTTGGAACTCCAGCATGACTGGTGTGTGTGTGTGTGTGTGTGTGTGTGTGTGTGTGTGTGTGTGTGTGTGTGCAGGGTCTCACTACTCTGCCCACACTGATAGTGATCCTCCTCAAGAGCAATCGGCCTCTGGTACTGTAACATTGTCTAGGGAGGGCAGCTGCCACAGGGAGGGCTGTCACAAAACCGTGGGACAGAATGGGGGCTCTGGATGCTCCAAAGTTCACTCACTTAGCAATGGAGAGCACTGGTGGACACACGACAGAGTCTCGCCCCAAGCATGTTCACGTGGCAGGGGCGACACGCACTGTGGAGGCATGCTTTGGTCTCGCTGCAATGCCTTCTACCCCGGGAAGAAATGAGAAAGGCAAGTGAGAAGACAAAAGCTGGGCTAGGTGGTCACAGGTCTGCCTGATGGACAAGACTAACTCAACACACAACAAAACCTATGCTTATTTATACTTTTGCAGCTAGTAACATGTGACACAAGATTGCCTAGCAACTAATAGCTGACCTTAACCAGACAGGACGTTTAACTCAGGACTGAGACAGCTTTTTCACTTGCTTTTTGGCCAGGAATCTCTTGGCCAAAAATCTACTCCAGACAGGAACTGGAAGGTGAGGCCAGATGGGTGAGCAGGGCAATGTGGAATACAGGGTGGGTGAGCTATGTGGAGGGGTCAGACACTTGGGTACAGGGGTCCCAGGATCCTGAGGTCTTGGGGTCCTGAAGTTCCGGGGTCCCAGAGTCCCAGGATCCCGTGGGCCCGGGGTTCTGAGTCCGGGTTCTGACTCTGCCCGACTCTGCGTTCTCCAGAAGGCCAGGCCAACCAGAAAGAATAGTTGATAACCCATCAGCCTAGTCTCGCTCTGCTTGGCATTACAGTACAGCCACGGAGCAAGAGGACCCTGTGAGGGTCAGCCTCCTGCATGACGCTGGCCAGCCCGTGGTCAAGATCGGCTGGCTCCAGTCAGGTCACTCTAGGTTCGTATTATTTTTGAGGAAACACAGAATTTATTTTATTGAATGCTACACTTTGGTATTAAGTTCTGTATCTGAGAATGAATAATCACAAATAACTCATGATTAATGATCACTTCAAAGCTATAGCCTGCTCCGAAGCCACTACCACCACTCCCAGAAGTCATACTTTGAAACAACCATTTTTCTCTCTTCAGGAAAATCATTATGGAAATTTCTAGAATGTCTCAATGCTACGTAATTAAAAGGAAAAGATAATAAAAAAAGAAAAGCACCCTAACATTTCATGGCTCTCTAGGTTCAAATCTGCAGCACTGCATTTCAGAGGAAATGCCTTCTTCATGGGGAAAAGACCTCCCAGCCCCATAAGGAGCAGCAGGGCACATGTGATGCTTTAAAAGGGAAGATGCCACCAACAGCTAATAGGGCCAGCATCTCCCTAGTTCTGCTGTTTCTAACTCGCAGTCTAAATGAGGCAAGATGGTGTGTGACTGTAGTCCCGGTACTCTGGGCAGCAGAAGATCACGAAGTAGATTCCAACCTGAATTCTAAGCTGGCCTTTTTGTTTTTTTTCCAGAACCAGGGATTGAACTCAGGCCCTTGCCAGGCAAGCGCTTATTCTACTGAGCCATCTCCCAGGCCCCAACCTGACCAATTTTGTGGCTTAGGGAGACTCTTAGTACATATCTGAAAAAGATGTCTGAGGATATACCTGTGGTTCATTGTGGAGATGCAGAATATGAGCCCCAATGATGCTAAAGTGAAAAACTAATTGCCAGATATATAAAATGATTCCTAGATACTTAGATGAAAATAATAAGCAAGTAGCCACTGTTTTACTTAGTATGAAGAAAAAGTTGAGCTATAAGCTTTTCTTATTAGTTGTATGCCTGGAGATGTTCAAAAGCGACTATGTCAAGCTGCTTCTCCACTTCCTAAACCCAGGACCCCAAGACCCCGGGGCCCCAGGACTCCAGGACCCCAGGACCTCAGGACCCCAGGACTCAGAACCTCCCAAGCACTGGGTTACAGGTGTGCACCACCGCACCCAGTCTCAGTTGCTGGCTCAGTGCACCCCAGGGGCACAGGGACCAGGGTTCAACCCCAGGCACCACAGGCCGCATGGGCCCTGCCCTCAGGAAGGCTGAGCCAGCCTCCCAGAACAGCTGTGGTGGTACACATCTGTAATCCCAGCCCTGGGAAGGTTGGAAACAGTCACCACAAGTCCAAGCTGCATAGTGAGACCCTATATCAAATACATGAAAGAGAGAGAGAGAGAGAGGAGAGAGGAGAGAGAGAGAGAAGGAAGGAAGGAAGGAAGGAAGGAAGGAAGGAAGGAAGGAAGGAAGGAAGGAAGAAAGAAAGAAAGAAAGAAAGAAAGAAAGAAAGAAAGAAAGAAAGAAAGAAAGAAAGAAAGAAAGAAAGAAAGAAAGATTAAAAAGGAGGGCTGGGGAGACAGCTCAGTGGCATAAGCACCTGCCTGGTAAGTGCAAGGTACTGAGTTTGAACCCTGGTACAAGAAATTAAATAAAACAAAGAAAAAGAAATTAAAAAGTAGGACAAAAAATTGAAGCATTCAGTGCTTCTTTCAACAGACTGTCAGAAGTCAGCAGTACAATTATCCGAGCTGTCCTGTACGTGTACATAAATGCAACTTTTTCCCTTTTCTTCTTTCTTTTATCCTTTCTTACCCATGTTCTTCCTTCCCTTTAAACAGGTTCTTTCCCTTTCACAGTATCCATTGTACCTTTCAGATTGTATTTACTCTTTCAGGTTCTTACGTTAGTGAGACAATATGATGTTTGCACCATGCAGGTCTGATTTATTTCATTTATGAGTATGGTCTCTAGTTGTATCCATTTACCTATGAAAGCCTTGAGTTTATCTTTTTTATAGCTGAGTAGTACTCCATTGTGTAAAAGTACCACATCCATTCCTCAGTTGATGAGCAACTCAGTTGTTTCCAAAATTTAGCTATGACAAATTGCACTGCTATAAATTTGGGGGTGCACATATATTGCTGTGGTGTTTTCAGTTGTTTTGGAGAAAAAAAAACCCAAGAGGGGAATAGCTGGGTTGAGTGGAACCTTTAATCCTAGCTTTTTGAGGTATCTCTCCACTGCTTTCTGTAGTGGTTGTAGAGGCCTATGCTCACACCAACAGTGGAGAAGGGCCCCTTCTTGCCCATGACCTCTCCAGCACTTGTTACTGGCTGACTCCCTGATGATTGCCATTCTTTTGGGGATGAAATGAAATCTCAGGGCTATTTTAATTTGTATTTCTCTAATGACCAATGATGTTGAACATTTTTTCATATATGTATTTGCCATTTGTATTTCATTTGAAAAATGTATATTCATCTCAGATGCTCATTTTCTGATTGGATCTTTGAATTTTGGGGGTCTGATTCTTTTTTTCAGAACCAGGGATTGAATTCAGGCCCTTGCACTTGCCAGGCAAGCGCTTATTCTGCCAAGCCATCTCCCCAGCCCCGGGGCCTGATATATTTTTTTTTAAATTATAGATTCTAGACAGAAGCCCTTTGTCTGAGGGACAGTCAGCCAATTTTTTTCCCTAATTCATGGGTTTTCTTTTTATTCTGTTGATGAGTTCTTTTGATGTGCAGAAAACTTTCAAAAAGATAGATCCCAGTTGTTAACTCTTTGAAGTGTTTCTCACGTAGTCTGACTTTGTTCACGAGCGCTTTCCCTACCCTATGTCTTTAAGATTTTTACCAACTTTCTCCTCTGGTAGATATGTTTCTGTTTTAATATTGAAATCTTTGATCCATTTTGATGGTAGTTTCTGTGTTTCTTTGTTTTCTATATTTAGTGAAGGGTCTCCAGGGTGTTCAGGGTCTCACTACCAGATCTGACTCGCAGTGATCCTCCTGTTCACAGCCTCCCAAGAGCTGGGATTACAGGGGCACACCACCACACCCATTATCAATAGCTGTCTCATCATGCAGGCCCGGGGACCGAAACCCCAGCCCCTGTGCCTGTTTGCAGGCACTTTAGTCCACTGAGCTATTTGGCCAGTCCAAAACAGTTTTGTTATTTTACTTATTTATTTTTGGTACTGAGAATCACACTCAGGACCCTGCACTTGCCAGGCAGTGCTTACACCACGGAGCTACTTCCCCAGCCCTTGACTGTAGTTTTGTGCATAGCTTAGGCACTATTTATTTAAAAGGCTGTCTTTCTCCCAGTGAACGTGTCTGGCCCCTTTGTCAGAGATAATGTGGCTGAGTGGGGTGTGGTGGCGCAGGCCTGTAGTCCCAGCACCTGGGAGACTGAGGCAGGAGGATTGTTGTGAGTTCAAGACCAGCCTGAGCTACAAAGTGAGCTTAAGGCCAGGCTGAGCTGCATAGTGAGACCCTGTCTCAAAAAGACAAAAAATAAAAAAAAGAGATAATGTGGCTGAGTGTGTTTGTACTTGTGTCTGCATCTTCTAATCTGTTCCATTGATCCTCACGTCTGTTTTTCTGTTTGTTTGTTCTTGCCAGCAGCATGGTGATTTTATCCAGTAGCTGTGTAGTATAACTTCAAGTCAGGGATTGTGATGCCTCCTGCCTTTCCGTTGTTGTCCACGGTTGCTTTTTCTAGTCTAGGTCTCTTCTGGGTCCAGAAGAATCTTAGGAACGTTTTATTTAGATTTTTGAGGTATACTAATGGTGTTTTAATCAGGATCGCATCGAGTCAGTATAGCAATTTAAGGAATACGGTCATTTTCGCAATGTTGGTTTTTCCTAACCATGAGCAAGGAATATCTTTCCACTTTGTGAAATCCTCTTCCATCTCTTTTCAAAGCATTGTGATTTTCAGTGTACAAATCTTTTACTTCCTTCGCTAGATTGATTTCCAAGTACTTTATTTCTTTGTGTTATTTTGTTAATGTGAGAGGCATGGTTTTCATAATTTCTCTCAGTGCATTTATTGTTTGTGTACAAAACTGCTATTGATTTTTCAGTACTGATTTTGTATCCTGCTATGCTATTGAATTTGTTTTTTTTCTATATATATTTTTTATTGAGAAACAAATAGCAATGAGAGTTTCAAAGCTGATTAATAGGATAGTTTCAATAATTAATACATTGTACACTGTTATCTTCTTAGTGGGAATCCATAGTTCAAGAAGCAGACAGGATGTCCTGTCCAAACACTATTAGTTCAACTCTTTCTACTCATTGAATTAAGCGAGAGTAGCTGTATATCTATCCTAACTATTCTGCATATAAAGATATAAAATGGTCCTTCCTTTCTAGCCCCTTTTTCTGTTTAGTCTTGTTATGATGGGTATTCCATTGGCATCTAAATACTATAGGGGCATGAATCCAGCAAAGCAATCCAGTACAGTCCAGCAGTTCACAATAGTAGTGGGTTATCCACAGAAGTTGTTGACCTGAGCCTTTCACAGCTCAGAATATTAATATGGCTTTACTTTATATATCTCATTTTTATACTTTTCTGCTGGATGGTTAAGACCAAGATAAATCAAGACCTGTGTAACAAGAAATGCAACTTTTGTATCTGATAGGGTCAGTAACATACCCTGGGGATTTATCCTGCAACCCTGTACTGCACTTTGTAGAACCTTTGCCAGTGTCAGCCATGTGGATGAGTCATGGCCATTGCTTGACCAATTTTCTCTCTGTGAAAGCCTGAGAGAATGTTTTCTCTCCATGTGACTCTCTTTAGGCACACTATAGATCATCAATCACATTCCTCTGTGGCTCCATAATCTCCTTGATCAGAAAATTTGGGGCACAACTGAGTTACATGATGTTACAGTACAGGTTCTCCTGTGTCCTGAGTCTTCACTGACCTTGAAAGGCTAGGGCCAAAATGTTGACTTTCCTTGCAGCCCTTCTATTTCTCTAATTTTTGGCCTTGTACTACTGAATTTGGGTCAGTTTCTTTTTTTTTTCTTTCTTTCTTTTTTTATTTTTTGTGGAACTGGGGATTGAACTCAGGCCCTTGCACTTGCCAGGCAAGTACTTATTCTGCTGAGCTATCTCCCCAGCCCTGAATTTAGTTATTAAATCTATAAGTCACTTGGTGGAGTTTTTGGGGTCTTCTATGTATAGTATCATATCATCTTGAAATAATGACAATTTTACCTTCCTTTTCAATTATTATTCCATTAATTTCTCTCTTTTGTCTGACTGTTCTGGCTAATGTTTTCAGAACTATATTGAACAAGAGTAGGACAGTGGCCCTCCTTGTCTTGTTCCTGACTTTAAAGTAAAGGCTTCCAACTTTTGTCCACTTAGCGTGGTATCCGCTGTTGGTTTGTCATAGATGGTTTTTATCACATTGAGATAAAAACCATATATTGTGATTTTCTGTAGGGTTTTTTTTTTTTTTTTTTTTTTGTCTTTTTGAGACAGGGTCTCACTATGCAGTTCAGGCTGGCCTCAAGCTCACTTTGTAGCTCAGGCTGGTCTCGAACTCACAACAATCCTCCTGTCTCAGCCTCCCGAGTGCTGGGATTACAGGCATGCGCCACCACGCCCGGCTTCTGTAGGGTTTTTATCATGAATGAGCATTGGACTTTGTCAAGCTTTTTCTGCATCTGTTAAGATGATTATGTGATTTTTGTCTTTGGCTTGGTTGATGCAGTATATTACATTTATGGAATTTTATATGCCAAACTATCCCTGCATTTCTGGGATGAATCCCTCTTGGTCATGATGTATAATCTTCTTGATGAGTTGCTGCATCCTTTGATAGCATTTTTTTGAGGATTTTGCATCTATGTTTGTTAGGAATATTGGCCCATAATCCCAGTGCTTGTTGAGTTCAATCCCCAGTTCCACCAAAAAAAAAAAAAAAAAAAAAAAAAAAAAAAAAAAAGCTAGGATGCAGGAAAAAGTAATCCAACACCTGCAAGATGATGCAAAAATGAACAACGTGAGACTAAGAGGCATCAATGAGAAAGGAGTCAATACAAATGATATAAAAAGAATATGGGCAGAAGTTATAGCAGAAAACTTCCCAAATATGAGGAAACAATCTGACATTCAGGTAACTGAAGCATACAGAACTCCAAATAACTTCAACCCAATTAAAAACACACCGAGATGGGCCAGGGAGATGGCTCAGTGGCAAGCGCAAGGGCCTGAGTTCAATACCCGGTTCCGAAAAAAAAAAAGGAAACACCAAGACATCTAATAGTCAAGATTCCAGAAATCCAGCACAAAAACAATATATTGAAAGCTGCTAGAGAAAAGAAATTGATCTCATTCAAAGGAAAACCCATCAGAATAATGTCAGACTTCTCTCCACAAACCATGAAGGCAAGGAGCGCATGGAGCAGAGCACTTCAAGTCCTCTATGAAAACAAATTCCAGCCCAAGCTACTATACTCTGAAAGACTCTCTTTCAAGTTTGATGGAGAAGTGAAATAATTCCATGACAAAGAGTGAGACCATCTGGGCCACTGGATCCAGAATAGACCCAGAGTGCAGGCCCAGCATGGAACCTGCAGCAGAACTCCCTGCAAAGAGTCTAGAGGCAAGACTCACCCAGCTGATTCAGGAGCAGAACGTCTTGCCAAAATGACACAAGGGTTCACTTGTAAGGCTACAGCAGAAAGAAGTGGAGCACAGCAGCCAGACCCAAGCCACACCGACCTGGAGGAGTCTGAACTTCCTAGATCCTAATCTGGTGCTAAGATAATAATAACTATCTGAGCTCTACACCAAAGGTCAAAAACAGTGCTATACAAAATGACAAAGAGAAGGAACAAAATGCAGTCTCAGGTCCTGAGTCCACCCAGTACAAATGCAGAAGACACAGAGGAAACTGGAAATCACACACCTGAAATCTCTGAAATAATAGCATTGGAAGTACAGAAACAACTGCAGAAAGGTATAGAGGAAATCAGATCAGAAATAATTTCTGAAATAAAAAAGTAGTGATAACTATAATCAAAGAAGTACTAAGTGCTTCTAAGAATACACTGATACAAAAATAGAGCAGAATATAAAAATAATGAAATCCCTCAATAATCAATAGAGGAAAGCAAGAGAATGTATGAAACAGATCCAAAGTGATACACAGGAAGTTAAAATGTCGATCACAAGCTGGCAAATCCATCTGAGTGAAAATGAAAATAGATTCTCTTAAGCTGGGCGTGGTGGTGCATGCCTGTAATCCCAGCACTCGGGAGGCTGAGGCAGGAGGATTGTTGAGTTCGAGACCAACCTGAGCTACAAAGTGAGCTTAAGGCCAGCCTGAACTGCATAGTGAGACCCTGTCTCAAAAAGACAAAAAAAAAAAAAAAAAGATTCTCTGACCTTAAAGACACCATTGCAACTAGTGAAAAAGTAAGCAACAATCTTTTAAAAACAACTAGGATGCAGGAAAAATTAATTTAACACCTGCAAGACACTGCCACGGGGCTGGGGAGATGGCTCAGTGGAATAAGTGCTTCCCAGACAAGCACAAGGGCCTGAGTTCAATAACTGATTCCGAAAAAAAAAAAAAAAAATACGATGCAAAGATGAACAATGTGAGACTAATAGGCATCAATGAGAAGGAAGGAGTCAATACAAATGATATAAAAAGAATATGGGCAGAAGTAATAGCAAAAAACTTCCCAAATAGGGGCAACAATCTGACATTCAGTAACCAAAGCATATACAACTCCAAATAACATCAACCCAATTAAAATCACTCCCAGAAATATAATAATCAAGATCTCAGAAATTTAGCACAGGAAAAGTATACTAAAAGCCACTAAAGAAAAGAAACAGATCACATTTAAAGGAAAACCCATGAGGATAAAGGCAGATTTCTTTTCACAAACCATTGAGTCAAGAAGAGCAAGGAAGCCGGGCATGGTGGCGCATGCCTGTAATCCCAGCACTCGGGAGGCTGAGGCAGGAGGATTGTTGTGAGTTCGAGACCAGCCTGAGCTACAAAGTGAGCTTAAGGCCAGCCTGAACTGCATAGTGAGACCCTGTCTCAAAAAGACAAAAAAAAAAAAAAAAAAAAAAAAAAAAAAAA
>PVKA01048187.1:0-13929 GCA_004027165.1 Ctenomys sociabilis
AAAAAAAAAAAAAAAAAAAAAAAAAAAAGATAATTATGACTAAAGCTAGATGGACTTATAGCAAACAGTCAGACTCCATAAATAAAGGGGTCTAAGAGCCAGTGGGTTACAAATGCCATGCCTTAAAAGGCTTATAAATTTGCTTGTTAAATCAAATACTCATGCATTGGTTATACATGCTTTAATTTCTCAGAAAATTTGTCCTTTCTTAGAAAATGCCAAAGTCCAGGTAATCATACAGGTAAAACCTATAGCAAATATGCTACATTACCTTTAGATTCCTTTTGCTGGGACCCACCAGATCATGTAAAAAAACAGGTAGTATGATACATATTAAGGACTTAATTATACTCAGTTGCCTATATCAATATGGCAAATGCTGCTCAGTGGGCCCCCGATATCTGGCACAGCTGCAGAAGTTAGAAGGGTTTGCAGGAATGAATTTGTCTCAGTTGACAGAAATTTCTCAGAAAGTGTTTCATAGTAGAAAGGATGCAAAATGGAAATATAGAGAGAAAAATGAAAAAAGTGATGCTAGCAGCTTACGAGAAGAAAGGCTGGGGCTGGGGAGATGGCTCAGTGGACTTCCCTGGCAAGTGCAAAGGCCTGAGTTCAAACCCTTGTTCCGCCAAAAAATAAAAATAAAAATAAATAAATAAATAAAAAAGAAGAAAGACCAGTCTGGAAACAGAAAAAAAGTCATGCTTCCCTGGGTCCAGACAGAGAGAAGGGACATTTCAAACAAAAATGTTCAAAGCTGCTAGAGAGGGAAAAAGAAAGTGTTTACTATGGAATCAGAGAAAGTTTTTTGAGTTGATGAGGTCCTGGGTCTTTGGCTCTCAGCCCTCGGGAACCCATGTTAACTGCCAATGTAGGAAAAAAGCCTGTGAGACTTTTGATAGATGCTCATGCAGATTTGTCAGTAGTTACTCAGCCAGTGGCCCCACTTACAAACTGGAGAGTACTCAGTGCTATCTCTAGGTCTGGCAATTCATGTGCCCCCAATAATAATTGAGTTAATGAGCCAAACTGGATGGCATTAAACATTCTAACAGCAGCACAGGGGGGTATTTTTGCAATTATAAAAGCTGAATGTTGTGTGTACATTCCTGATCCTTCTGCTAATGTCTCAACAGCTAGTCAAGATGTTAGACAAAAATCAATGGTTTGTCAGACTCTGGACCTTGTCCTTACCATCTTTCTTTCTTTCTTTTCTTTTTTTTTTTTTTTTGTAGAACCGGGGATTGAACTCAGGCCCTTGTGCTTGCCAGGGAAGCGCTTATTCCACTGAGCCATCTCCCTGGCCACTATTACCATCTTTTTGAGAAGCCATTACTAGCTCCTCTTGGTGGAAATCATCGTTCACTATATTCATAATTATCCTGTTGGTCTTATTATTTGGCCCTTGTGTATTTAATTGTTTTCTTGGTTTTGTCTCTTCCAGGCTCAAAGCTACACATCTACCCAAGATGAAAGTGAGTGGTGTCTATGGAGGACCTTTAGATGGACCCCCTGGAGAGTATCTCTAACTACCATTCAGCATATGTGTCCCCTTTCATTCTGAAGAAGCCACAGCAGTCATCATCCATTGTTTCTCTATGGCAGTTCAGCTTACTTCTTCAGAAGGGAAATGCTGCAGGCAGCAGAGTTATTTGTTTGTTTGTATTTAGGACAGAGTCTACAGGGTCTACAGGGTCTCATTTGTAGATAGATCTTCCTCTTTTTACAGCCTCCCAAGTGCTGGGATTACAGGTGCACACCACTATGTCCTGTTCCAGGCAGCTGAGTTAGATAGAAGTATATGCAGTCAATCACACCAGGCCTACAAGGGGCCGGTATGGAAGACAAGGTGACTTTGCCACTTTGGGAGAAGCAGATGCCTGCTGTGGGCCAGAACTCAAGACAAAAGAGTAAACAAACACACCCACATACCTCTCTATAAGATAGGCATGCAAGATTGATATTCTAAATGAGTCTCTCACCTTAAGGACCCCTGGAAGTCACTAACCCAGCCCCCTACAGGAAAAGCCCCTGTTCTGCATTCATGCCTGCTTGCTGGACTGGCTTACCCATTCAGTCCTTGATTTAATCAACTTTACCTGAGCAATGGTGCTTGTAATCTCATTGATTGACAATAGTTTTGTCCCACCTCATGCCCACCTAAGTGAATTTCCAAGTTCTCCACCTTAGATGCACCTCACCACATGGTTTTGTTGTAGGCAGCTAACTTAGAAATATTATAGGCAGTCAGACAGGGTCAGGACCTCAAGGACAATATAGAAGACAAGGGGCTTTGCAACTTTGTTTTTTTTTTTTTTTTTTCTTTTTTGAGACAGGGTCTCACTATGTAGTTCAGGCTGGCCTTAAGCTCACTTTGTAGCTCAGGCTGGTCTCGAACTCACAACAATCCTCCTGCCTCAGCCTCCCAAGTGCTGGGATTACAGACATGCGCCACCACGCCCGGCTGGGCTTTGCAACTTTGAAAGAGGCCTACACTCCTTGCTGTGGGCCAGACCTCTAGACAAAAGAGTAAACAAATGTAGCCACCTACTTCCCTAAGGATGTGTGTCAGGGATTGATATTCTAAACAGGTATCAATCACCTTGAAAGAGCCCGCAAAGAGTCACTAGCCCAACCCCAACAGGAAGAGACCTTGTTCCATTTTCATGCCTGGCTTGTTACCTTACTTGTTTCCCTATTTGATTATGATTTAATCAAATTTTTCTCTGGCAGAACCGGGGATTGAACCCAAACCCTTGCGCTTGCCAGGGAAGTGTGATTTAATCAATTTTACCTGAGCAATCGTGCTTACAATCTCATTGGTTGACCATAGTATTGTTGCAGGCAGCTGAGTTAGCTAGATATATTATAGACAGACAGGGCCAGGCTCTAGAAGGAGTTAACCCAGAAGACAAAGACAGCTATTGGAGGAACTATGCTCCTGCTGTGAACCAGACCTAAAGGCCAAACAAATGTTTAAAAAAATAGCACCTAGGATTGATATTCTAAATAGGTAGGGATCACCTCAGAAGACCCAAGTGAGTCACTAGCCCAACCCCCAAGGGGAAGAGACCCTGTCCTTATTCATGCCTGCTTACTACGAGACTCACTTCCCCCATTTGGTCCTGGGCCTAATCAACTTTACCTGAACAATGGTGCGTGTAATCCCATTGGTTAACCATAGTTTTGTCCCACCCCACATCCACCTAAGCGAGACCCCTTCTCTACCTTAGTCCCGCATGGTTTTGCCCTATAAAAGTCCCTATAAGAGACAGCTTCGCTCGGGACCCCCTTCTGTCCCTCTCAGAAGCTTTTCTATCCAATAAAGTTTTATCCTCAGCCTCCGTTTGTTCCTAAAATTCATTCTTCGGTTTTAGAGAACATGAACTCATCCAGCTCAGGTTGGGAGTTTTACTTCCCTGTATCCGTATCCCGCCTTGTGCCCACCTAAGCGAGTTCCCATGGTTTTCACCTTAGACCTGCCTCATCACATGCTCTAAAAAATCCCTGAAAAAGGCAATTTTCCAGGTAACCCAATTGGGTCCCCCTCTTGGAGAGAAGCTTTCTTTCCCAATAAATAGTCTATTCTTTTTTTTTTTTTAATCCAATAAACACTAATCTATCTTTTTTTTTTTTTTTTATTTGGTGGAACCGGTGATTGAACTCAGGCCCTTGTACTTGCACTTGCCAGGGAAGTGCTTATTCCACTGAACCATCTCCTGGGCCCTTAAATACTCTATTCTTAACCTGTTTTGTTCCTAACATTCACTGTTCAGCATTAGAGAACACAAACTCATCCAAGTATCTTTCAGGTCAGGAGTTTCATTTTTCCCCTGTATCATTTTTACTGTATGAAAATCTCTGAAAGAGACAGCTTCCGGAGCAACCTGCTCAGGTCTCCCTTCTCTCCCTCTCTCAGACAGGAGCTTTCTTTCCCCCAGGAAATATATTCTGCTGTTACCTCTGTTATTTCTAAAATCATTCTTTGGTTTTAGAGAATGTGAACTCGGCCCAGGCGTCTTTGAGGTCTGGAGTTTCATTCCCCTGCATCAGTATGTACATGTCCCCAGTCCCCAAGATGACTAACCTGCATGAACCCCAAACATGTACTAATAAAATTTAAAAAGTAGCATCTTTTCTTTTGGTCTTTTTGAGACAGGATCTCTCCACACATTTCAGCCCGGCCTTGAGCTCAGGTAGCCCAGGCTGATCTCGAATTTGCATCTAATCCTGAGTGCTGTGACACCCACTATTATGTTCTATGCTTTAAATTTGTTTATTTACTTTAAATTTTGTCCTAACCTCTGATTTTGGTTTCGGAGGTGAGGGCTTGGACTTTTCTTTTTTTTTCTTTTTTTGGTGGAAGCAGGGATTGAACTCAAGCCCTTGAGCTTGCCAGGCAAGCACATGTTGTGCTGAGCCGTCTTATCTCCCCGATCCTGAGGGCTTGGACTTCTCATGAAATGTTGCAAACAGCTGAGTTAGCTAGAAATACTATAGGCAGTCAGTCAGGGCCAGGCCCTCAAGGAGGTATGGAAGACAAAGTGACTTTGCAATTTTGGAAGAGACAGACCTGCTGTGGGCCAGACCTCAAGGCAAAAGAGTACACAAATGTAGCCACATACCTCCTTAAACATATGCACCCAGGATCACACTCTAAATGAGTCTCTCACCTTAAGGGCCCCTGGAAGTCACTAACCCAGCCCCCTACAGGAAAAGCCTCTGTTCTGTATTCAGGCCCACTTGCTGTGTGAGGTGCTTCCCCATTCAGTCCTTGATTTAATCAGTTTTACCTGAGTGATTGTGCTTGTAATCTCATTGACTGACCATAGTTTTGTCCCATCTCATGCACACTTAATGAGTTCCATGTTCACCTTAGATGCGCCTCAACACATGGTTTTACTGTACAAAAATCTGTGGAAGAGAAAGATTCCAGGGGCAACCTGCTCAGGTCCCCTTTCTGTTCTCTGTGACAGGAGCTTTCTTTCCTCCAATAAATACATTCTTTTTTTTTTTTTTTTTTTTTTTTGTGGAACCAGGGATTGAACTCAGGCCCTTGCACTTGCCAGGGAGGTGCCTATTCTACTGAGCCATCTCCCCAGCCCCCCAGATCCATTATCATGAGGATGCCATAGTGGCTTCTATCATTGAGCTACATGTGCAGTCATTTTTATTTTGAGACTGGCACTTGCTTAAGTTGCCCATTCTGGCCTCTAACTTGCAATCCTCCTGTCTAGCTTCCCTTTCAGTTTTGATTCTGAATACACAGAAAAAAAAAAAAATCAGTGGTTCCAATGATAATTAAAGATGCTGAAGCTTTGGATGAAGCTTGGTATTGGATTTTTTTTTTTTTTTCAGACCTGGGGATTGAACTCAAGTCCTTGCACTTGCCAGGGAAGTGCTCATTCTACTGAGCCATCTACCTGGCCCTGGCACAGACCCTTCAGCAAGATCTTTGTGCTTGAGTGGTATTCTCAAAGAAGTGAAATAGGGGTGCTCCTAATGTGTAGCCTAGAATTGCTGAGGCATCTGTAGTGCTTTCAGCTTTTTGTCTCCAATTCATAATCTTTCACATTGAATTGTAGAAAAGCAAGCAAAAGTGATCCAAATCCTACCAAAACTGAGGAAAAATGCAATCCACTTTGTTCAGATTCTGACACCTTCATAATAATGCCACAAATAATGCCACCAAGCATGAAGGAAGACCACACACAACCCTGTGTCAATGCTAATTGCCAGTGGTTGTCTGAATATGATCTTGCTCAAAATCATTATTGCCCACATCGATAAGACCAAGCATAATACCTTGAGAGAGGAGCAGGACACAGTGGAAAGGCATAAACAATTGAATTCTGTTAAAGCACAGACAGCATGGAATACGTATGCAGCCCAGGCCACAGGGGCCTTGTAGAGTGGCATCCGGTGGCAGCTGTGGCACTTTCTTCACAACAGAAAGCTTGGCTATCTTCCTTGTTGAGACACTGATGGGTAAGCTTTATCGAGCATACTGAAGAACTGCTACATACGGGGATTTTTTAGAGGTCTTGATTGCCTCTTTTCAACCTCCTGAGCTTCAACAGTCTCTGAAGACCTGGGCCTAGACTCTGCCTCTGCTAGGGCTTCCTTTCCAGGTCAGTATCACTGAGTGCAGGGGTGGGGGCATGTGGAGTGGCCACCGTTGGACCACTGTGGCCCTGGAGGCTGGGGGCCGGTAGCCTGGGTGTACCTCAAGCTCCAGAGTGAGTATTGCTCCTTAGGCACCAGTTTTGCTTCCTCAATGGCTGACATAATTCTTATTCATTTATGCATTTTTGGACTGGGGATCAAACTCAGGACCTTGTGCTTGCCAGGAAGGAGGCACTTATGCCACCAATCTATCTCCCCTGTTCAGGCTGACATAATTTTAGGAACCACATTTTCACCCCACATCATCCAAAGCAGAAAGGCCAAATAATTTCTCTTCCCATGCCTCTCTGACTTTGCTGTGGGCAAAGGCTGTTTCCTAAAGCTTCTCGTGGCCTTCCTCTGCACTTCCTCAATCCTGAGAGCCCTGAGGTGAGAGAGAAGCTGGGATGCGAGAACCTGGCATTTGCACTGGGAATAGCACGGGTTTGCTGGTGTTTCTGGGGCTGAGGATAGATGGTAGGCTCCACTCCAAAGGACTCAATGGTGACATTTGTCATATCCCAACAAGTCCAAACCTGAGGAAGTTCTAGAATTGATAATTCCGTGACTCAATGAAGTCAGCAAAGACCTGAGTGTTTTCTGTTTTTCTGTTTGTTATCTTTAGCTGTTGGCTTTGATTCTCTTCCTTGTCTACTCCCTGTCACAAGATGGCTAAGGCAGACACAAGGATCAGGGCATCTACTTGCTCAAGCAGAGAATAGTCTGTCATCCTGTCACATCCCCCCCTTTTTTTTTTCTTTGAGACAGGGTCTCTCACTTGTAATTCAGGCTGGTCTTGAACTCAGCATGTAGCTCAGGCCTCCGACTTTCAGTGATCCTTTTGCCTCAGCCTCCTGAGTCCTGGGATGACAGACGTAGGCCACCACTCCCGGCTGTCATTTTTTTCCATTACTGAGAACTTCCCCAGAAATTTTACTGTCCACTTCTCAGGTTTAACTGGAGAGGACCGTGCCACCTGCTTAGTTGCAATCTGTCACCATGCAAGGGAATAAATTATCACAGCTGGCTTTGACTAATCAGGATTCTTCCTCTGAGGAACAAACAGCCCTCAAAGTAGATGAAACTGATTTAGACCTGAAATCAGGGTTTCATCAACAAAGAGGTTGTCACACTTGCATTCTTCTCTGAGTTTATAATTGCCTTGATATTTTATTTACCCTGTTTTGTTTTTGTCTTTTTGAGACAGGGTCTCCTTAGCAGTTCAGGCTGGCCTTCAGTTCACTTGTATCCCAGGCTGGTTTCAAACTCACAATGATCCTCCTGCCTCTGCCTCTGAAATGCTGTTACTAGGGGCCTACGCCACCACACCCAGCTTATTTACCTATTTTTAAAGATTTTGTTTATTGCTTTCTTTTGTGTGTTTTTTTTTTATTTTTTATTTAGTATAGGGTCTACAGGTTCTACAGGGTCTCACTGCGTAGATCAGTGTGTTCTCATTCTTTTTTTTTTTTTGTGGAACCGGGGATTGAACTCAGGCTCTTGCGCTTGCCAAGGAAGCGCTTATTCCACTGAGCCCTATTTATTGCTTTCTATCAGAATTCAGTCATTATTTTGGTGCTGGGTATTAATTTCCCAGAAAAACCAAGTCCTTGCCTTCTCAGACTTCACAGTAAAAGTGCCCAAGTTGGGAAGATTGCTCCGCATGGAAAGATGGCCTGAGCACCAGCTGGCCAGTCCAGGGAGCCTCCCACGGCTGGGCCTGCTTAGGGAGTCCGCAGCCGGCAGGCGCTGCCTTCCCTCTGCGCGGCCCACACGCTGCATAATTACCGTGGCCGCCAACGCCGGCGCTTTCCACACCCGGGCACCCCAGTGTTTCCTCCTGGTCCTGCCGCCCACTCCCTTCCTCATTTCCAGCTCTGCTTTCTAGGTCAGCCGCCCAGCTGTCACTCTGACTTCTTTTGGCCATCGTCTCAGAAAGCCGCCTCTCCTCTCCCCCGCTGCGCCTGGCGCCAGCCTGTTTCTCCTTCTTTCCCTTGACTGAGCTCGTCCTCCAAGGAATTCCTAAAAATTCATGCATAGGAAGTGTACGTTGGAGAGCGTGTCCGTCTGTAAGTGTCTTCGTTCTACCTGGAATCCTCGGTTGGAAATAATCTTCCAAAATAAGAATAAAGGAGATGCCTTACCGCCTACTGTACTCAGTGTTTCTCTCTCTCTCTCTGGAGGAACTGTGGATTGAACTCAGGCCCTTGTGCTTGCCAGGGAAGCGCTTATTCCACTGAGCCATCACCCTGGCCCCCTCAGTGTTTGTCTTGAGAAATCACAAGCTCCTTCAATTCTTGTTTCTTTGTATGATTGTCTTTACGATTTGGGGGGCAGGGGAGATGTGATACAGGGGATTGAAGACAGATATTTCACATTAACCTACATTTCCAGTCTTTGCAAGACGTTTTAATTTCTGAGACAGAAGTCTTGCTAAAGTTGCTGAGTTGCCCAGGCTAGGTTCAAACTCATTATCTTCCTGCCTCAGTCACCCAGAGTGCTGGGCTCTTCTGTTGCCTTTTTAGAGGGAAAAGGGTAGTGTTGGGCTCTGGAACACTGAGCTTAATACTCTTTTTCCTACTGTCAGCACTCTGAGAAGGAAGGGTTCTTGCCTCCCTGTGTGGCGGTGTGGAGTGGTTGGGCCGGTTGAAGGAATCTTGGTGCCCAGCCAAACTTCCCTGCACCTACATTTCTCTCTCTCTCTCTCTCTCTCTCTCTCTCTCTCTCTGCCCCTCTTTCCTTCCTTCCCTTCTTCCTTCCTAGGGTCTTACTATGTAATTCAGGCTGGCCTTGAACTCACAGTGGTCCTCCTGCCTCAGCCTCCTTTTTTTGTTGGCAGAAACAGTGATTGAACTCAGGCCCTTGAGCTTGAGCTATCTCCCCAGCCCCCAGCCTTAGCCTCCTGAACACTGGGATTGCATCTATCATGCCTAAATTTTCCACAGAGGCTCCTATCTGCTAATCATACCCCTTTCTTCAGGGCAGCTTCTATGTTACCATATCGTCTGCGTCCTACATGGATTCAGTACCATTTATAATAACAGTACTTCTACCTCCTAAATTGGAAAACTGGTCACAAAACCTGACCAGCATTTTTATATTTGATTTGTGACTTGAGCTAGTTGGCTTGATGTTCAAAAGCTGGCATTTGAAGTGGAACAAACTTGGTTTTAAATACACAGCTGTCCTTTATACCAGCTGTGCAAGCAAATCACTGCTTGGTCGGAGTCTTGGGTTTCTTCACCTGTAAAATCAATCAGGATGTAATGCTGGACTCCTAGGGCTCCAGGATTGAATAAAATAAGGCACTGAGATCATTATTGGCTTTCCACATGTGCTAGCCTCCTTGGCCCCATGTTTATGAGAAATGTATTAAGCATAAAAATAAATGAAATGTAGTTGTATGGTTAATATGTGACCTAGATTGAAATGAAAAACTACAATCAAAATGGACATAAAATTCTGTCAATTTTTCACCATTTGCCATTATGAACTAAAGGAAAAAAAACTACATGCAATTACCTAAAGAACCTATTTTGTTCAATAGATTTTTTTCCCCTTTGGCAGGGGGCCAGGGATTGAACTCAGGCCCTTGCGCTTGCCGTGGAAGCACTTATTCTATTGAGCTATCTCCCTGGCTCCAACAGTTTTTTTTTTTGAGACACTGTCTTGCTGTGTAGCCCATGCTGGCCTCAAACTTATGGCGATCCTCCTGACTCAGCCTCCCAAATGCTGAGATTATAGGCGTGTGCTCCCACACCCACCAGGCTAGTTTAGTCAGTCTTTTTTTTGGCAGAACGAAGGATTGAACTGAGGCCCTTGTGCTTGCTAGGGAAGCACTTATTCCACAGTTTAGCCATTCTTGATTTGAGATAATACTGTGTCCTTTGACTACTGTTCTCAATGAGAAACAAAATAAGAGTAATGCTGTCTTATAATAAAAATGAAAGAGTTTTAATTTAAAATTTTTTTATTACTACATGATCACTGTACATAATGGTTATATTCATTTTGGGAAGTTGGTACATGGACATAACACATCTTAATTATTTAGATCTCCTTCCCATTTGCAAAAGAGCTGTTTCCTATCACCTTGTATTTTGCTCTTTAAATTATTTATATTTTAAGTTGCTTATATAAGAGAAATCATGTGCTATTTAAGCTTGTGTGCCTGTTTTATTTCACTTAATATTATGGTCTCAAGGTGCATCCATATTCCTACAAATGACTTAAATTTATCATTCTTTATGACAGAGTAGTACTCCACTGTGTATAAATACTCCATTTTCTCTATCTAATCATCTGTTAATGGATGTGTAGGTGAGAGTTTTTAACATAAGCTTATAGGGTTGGATACATATTTCAGTGGCAGAGTCTCTGCTGAGCATATGGGAGGTTCTGGGCTTGATCCTATGCATTACAAGAAATACATAGAAACAAATTATAAGCTTTCTTCAGATCATCTCATTCAGTCTCTTTTCTCCCTCCTAAAATCATAATAATCAAGAGATATGATCAAATTTGTCTGTGCTGTTATTGGCAATGTCTCCTTCAATTTTTTTCCTAGAAGCTAAAAAATTCCACCAATATTTATTTCTTCTAAACTCTGCCACGGACTGGCCAAATAGCTCAGCGGATTAAAGAGCCTGCTTAGGCACATTCAGGGGCCAAGGGTTTGATCGCTGGGCCTCCTCCGTGCTGGCCCCGCCCCTGAGGCATGCTGAGGTGGTGATTGAGACCGAGCTTGGTGGCATGTGCCTGTAATTGCAGCATTTGGGAGGCTGTAAACAGAAGGATCATTACAAGTCTGATCCTGTAGTGAGACCCTGTAGACGCTGTAGACCCTGTAACCCTGACCTAAATACAAAAATAAATAAATAAACAAACTGTGCCACATGTCTTAAATTCATTCTCTCCCAATTCAGTACTAAAGGGCTGGGAAGATGGCTCAGTAGAGTAAGTGCTTGTCTGGCAAGTGCTAGGGCCTGAGTTCAGTCTCTGGT
The DNA here is from genome assembly GCA_004027165.1 of Ctenomys sociabilis. Taxonomy (NCBI): domain Eukaryota; kingdom Metazoa; phylum Chordata; class Mammalia; order Rodentia; family Ctenomyidae; genus Ctenomys; species Ctenomys sociabilis. The sequence goes on from PVKA01048187.1 coordinate 11,169, forward strand.
TCTGCCAAAAACAAAGTCAGTACTAAAATTTTGAGCAGATATGCCAGCAGTTTGAGTACTGTGTCCGTTATGGTGCATAATAATGAGAACATTTATTTAATCAATTGGTTAACTTTCCACAGGAGAATGTGCAGTTCAAGGGCTTTCATAATTACTATAGTGTGTCCATAAAATATTATAGTACTGATAGGAACAATGTTTTATATTTGAATTTAGATAAGTCTATCTGAAAGGAAGTTTTATCCAATGGCATTGGTTAATTCTTTTGTGGTTTTAGAACAAGACTTTTTTCAATAATTGTTCTATTTTTCATTGCTGCTGCTGAAAACAGTCTTTCACATAATTGTGTGAAAATTGATGTATAATACAATCTGAAACCATGGTTGTGTTTGGAAAATAACTTTTGGGCTTAGAGACTGTGTCTTGGTGGTAGAGAGCCTTTCCAGCACTGAAAAGAAAAACAGAAACAAGAAAACTGTTTTTCCAATTACAGAAGTACTCTTTCATTTTAACAGAAGGATGTCATGAAAATTTCCTTCATGAACACAGTAGAAACTACAAAGCTGCTAGGGAACTCATGGCTCTTCTGTTGTTTTGCTGATCTGATTTCCCATTGTAAAAAAAAAAATCACCTACCCTACTTTTTCAATGACTGCAAAATATTGTAAGGATAATTTCATGAAACTCCATGTTCTGCTGGGCATGGCGGTACATACCTGCAATTCTAGCACTTGAGAGGCTAAGGCAGGATGATTTCTGTGTGTTCAAGGCCAGACTGAACTCCATAGTGAGGTCCTGTCTCCAAGCCCCCCAACAAAAACAAACAAGTGAACAAAGAAACAGGAAAAAAAAAAACCCAAACCTTTCATGTTTTCATACCTTTAGTACTGGTTTAGAGATTCACTTTTTTTTATTTTTTTGTGGTAGCAGGGATAGAACTTGGTACCTTGCACTTCCAGGCAGGTACTTGTGCCACTGAGCTGTCTCCCCAGTCCATGGTACTTGTTATGGTTTGTGTCTAGTTGTTCCCCCAAAGCCTCATGCAGTCATGGGGCTGCTTCTAGAATCTGTGATTAATTCATGATCCAGTGTTGGGATTACGGGTGTGAGTGCTACACCTGCCCTGGGGCAGAGAGCCTGAATATGGTATAAGGAGGGGAGAGAGGCTTTCTAGCTGCCTTAGCTGCAGCTCGTCCCTTTGCTTTTTGCTGTTTTCTGTTCTCTTCCATGTACCACTCTGCCTTAGAGCCAGCTGAGTATGGACTGAAACCTCTACAAACTGAGATAAATAAAACTTTCCTTCCTTGGTTGGGGAGCTAGCTCAATAGAATAAGCGCCTGCCCGGCAAGCGCAAGGTCCCGAGTTCAATCCCTAGTACTGAAAAACAAAACAAAACCAAAAAAGCCATTTCCTTCCTTAATTCTGGATGTTGGGTATTTTTGTCCCAGCAAGGAGAGAAAAGTAACTGAGACAATGCTCATTTTGACACTAAAATGAAAACTACATATGAATGTTTCTCTAGAATATTTAAGTTTTACAGGCCTGGTGTGGTAGCCCATGCCTGTAATCCTAGCACTAGGGAAGTTGAGGCAGGAGTATCACTTTGAGTTTAAGGCCAGCCTGAACTTCAAAGTAAGACTCTGCCTCAAAAAAAGTGTTGCAAAATTCAACAGATCAGAGAAACCAACAGAGAAACAGGAAGACTTTATTAGGTGAACAACCAGTGCAGTGGATTTCTGTCCAGAATGGCTGAGCTCTGGACAACAGAAAGGTTCCTGTTTCTTTTTCTTTTTTTTTTTTTTTTTTGGTTTTTTTTGAGACAGGGTCTCACTATGCAGTTCAGGCTGGCCTTAAGCTTACTTGGTAGCTCAGGCTGGTCTCAAACTCACAACAATCCTCTTGCCTCAGCCTCCTGAGTGCTGGGATTACAGGCCTGCACCACCACAGTTCCTGTTTTCATACATTTTGTCAAGGGGTTGGTGTGAAAGTGGAAGTGGGTATAGAAGCTGAGACAAAGGCAGTTATTTACTCAGTGACAGTTTCAGAACTAAGCCTTGAAAGAAGACAAATTCCAGGATGTCATAGGACCCTGTTTACAGGAACCCAGTTGTAAACCTTACCAGCATCAGACCAGAAGTCACCCTTGAAGGAAAGCAGATTGCTGAGAAACCAGGGCACCACAGAACTCTGCCGACAGGAGTGTAATTGTTAACCTTATCTGTAACAGAGAAATAGTCAGCAGTTGTGGGGAGGGGGTATATTTGAGGGGAACTGTTTATTTGCTTTTTCTTTTTTTTTTTTTTTTTTGTCTTTTTGAGACAGGGTCTCGCTATGCAGTTCAGGCTGGCTTTAAGCTCACTTTGTAGCTCAGGCTGGTCTCGAACTCACAACAATCCTCCTGCCTCAGCCTCCCGAGTGCTGGGATTACAAGCATGCGCCACCACGCCCGGCTTGCTTTTTCTTTTTTTTGGAGGAACCATTGAACTCAGGCCCTTGCGCTTGCCAGGGAAGCGTTTATTCTACTGAGCCATCTCCCAGTCCCTGTTTTTTTTTTTTTTTTTTTTTTTTTTCCAGAAAGGGGAACCATTTAATTCTAGGAGGAGAGAAGAATTTGCATTTTTCTTTTCTTTTTTTAAATTTTTTTTATTGAAGTACAAATATCAATGAGACAGTTTTAAGATACCTTGACAAGATGGATTTGATAAATTAATACATTGCAAACTGTTTTCATAATGTTTTGGTATCATAGACTTTTTTTTTT
>PVKA01048188.1:0-13927 GCA_004027165.1 Ctenomys sociabilis
TTTTTTTTTTTTTTTTTTTTTTTTTTTTTTTTTTTTTTTTTTTTTTTTTTTTTTTTTTTTTTTTTTTTTTTTTTTTTTTTTTTTTTTTTTTTTTGTCTTTTTTTGAGACAGGGTCTCGCTATGCAGTTCAGGCTGGCTTTAAGCTCACTTTGTAGCTCAGGCTGGTCTTGAACTCACAACAATCCTCCTGCCTCAGCCTCCTGAGTGCTGGGATTACAAGCTGCTGTTCTTTCTTTGCTTCTGATGGTGTTGATTGATACATTTCAAATGGAATAGTGTTCTCTGCACTTCTTCAGGATGAATATTGGGTTTCCCCTATATGTTTCTGGATTTGATTCTTTATTTCAGATGCTATGTTTTCAAATATTTTTTTTTTTTATTTCAGGTGTTAATTCTCATCTGAGTTCCTCTGTACCTTTCTGCTGTTGTTCGTTTGCTTTTGTCTCTTTTAATTCATTCATTTCTGCTGAGCTAGGGTCCTCTGCACTTATTGGTGGAATCGAGGTCTGAGATTGCATTTTTCTCCTTGTCTTTTTCATTTCAAATAGCACTGACCTCTGACCTTTCATGAAGCTATAACCTTAGTGGATAGTAAGATTCAGGTGACAGTCTTTATGTTTGAGATTAGCCAGTTGTGCTTGGCCTGGATCAAGCTTTTGTGTTCAGTTACTTTTTGCTGCAGCTCCTGTGGTTTCTCTCTCCTAGTTTCCTGGTCAGGGGATCACTGAGGGGCGCAGAAGCTCTCCTTCACACTCCTCAGGCCATATAGGGGTGGATCTACTGCACGGAACATCAACAAGAGTTCTTTCTCTCATGGCCGACTTGGTGGCAGTGGCTCTGGGGGGTTGCAAGGCAGGTCTGTCTGGGGTCTCTCAGGAAGGTTTCTGGCTAGGATGTCTTGCGGCCTGATGCAATGGATGTCACAGAGTGCACTGGGAGAATCCCAAGGCTATCCCTCAGTCTCACCATGCACTCACCAAACCTGGATTCCCAAAGAGTTATGAACATTCCCACTCTCTCGGCTGGCTTGGGAGAGGGTCTCTGGGTAGTATGTTGTCCATGGAAAGAAGCCAAATTATCTGTCCCAGATGCACCAAACTGGGGTGCGCAGCGATGGTCGGCTGGCTTGGGGGTGGTGGCTGGCGCGAACGAGAAGAAGCCGAAGGCTCTCCCCCAGACTCAACAAACTGGGATTCCCAGAGTGGGATGGTGGGATTCGAGGGGGTGCTGGTACACAGGGGAAGAAGCCAAAGACTCTCCCCCAGACTCACGAAACTGGGATTCCCAGAGTAGGATGGTGGGTTGGGAGCATGGGGCTGGCATACAGGGGAAAAAGCCAAAGGCTCTGTCCCAGACTCACCGAACTGGGATTCCTAGAGTGGGATGGCGGGTTTGACATGTTAAACTTTAACTTTCTACAGAATATGAAGAAGAAAATTACAAAACCCCCGCCCAGCTCCTGAGACCGGCCAGAGACAGCGCGGCCGACTCCGCCGTCCTGCTCCATCCCGCCCGCCCCCGCCCAGCCCCTGAGACCGGCCAGAGACAACGCGGCCGACTCCGCCTTCCTGCTCCATCCCGCCCGCCTCCGCCCAGCCCCTGAGACCGGGCAGAGACAGCGCGGCCGACTCCGCCGTCCTGCTCCATCCCGCCCGCCCCCGCCCAGCCCCTGAGACCGGGCAGAGACAGCGCGGCCGACTCCGCCGTCCTGCTCCATCCCGCCCGCCCCCGCCCAGCCCCTGAAACCGGGCAGAGACAGCGCGGCCGACTCCGCTGTCTTGCTCCATCCCGCCTATTACCATTTTATTAAACAAAAATTTACTTGAGAGATAGTATGGCTGTAATGAGTATGTGTATATCCAGCCCATCTGCTGTGGTTAGCATCAGGGTCTCCCCAGGGCTCAGGGTTAAAGGCTTGGTGCAGAAGCTGTGGGTGAGTGGGTGCATGCCTCAGACATGGGATCAGGGAAGTTGGCATGAAAAGAAAGCCGTGTTGAGGAGTTCTGGACTTCTGGTCTAGCAATGAGTATACTTTCCTATATGCTTATATTTAGCAATGTCTTTTTTTCTGTGCCCAACATTTTCCCAAGATAATGCAAATATTTCTTATTTTATTGGTGGTAGAAAATATTTCACAGGACCAAGCTGATAAACAGAAGAATCTCTTTCTCCACCACTGGGTTCATTGCTCAAACTGAAGCATGAGGAACCTGGGGCCCTTTGCAACATTTTACACCCTAATATGACCGTTTCTTCAGCAAGATCAAATCAGTTTCAGGGTCTGACTTCCAATAGCTGCCCCTCTTTTTTTAAATTGTTGATTGTGAAAGGCAACACATAGATTATGTAGCTTTGCTCGGGCCCATCCTGAAACATCAGGAAAAATTTGAGGGTGGAAGTATAAGATAGCTTCAATGGTCAAGGACCAGAATCCAGAATAAGCCATGCAGGGAAAACATTTTCAAACTTTTAAAAAATATTGAATATCAAAGCACATGCATGAGCAAAGGGAAATTGAGGAGAAATTCTATTCACGTTTTTTTTTTTTTTTTTTTTGTAATTGAGTTAGGTGGAAACACACATCAGAATAGATCCACACACCCAAGATGTGGTTCTGGAAAGTTTCTATTCATGGATGGTATTATTTTACAAAGCACAAATTAAACTAATAAATGGCTAAGTCCCATGACAGCACATTCACAGGCTCAGCCTCAAAGCTTGTACCTGCTTTGCTAAATATAACACACCTTCTTCCAAGGGGTCCAGCCTGGCCTGCAGCTTTTGATCAATTCCCTAGCCATTAGGCCTAAGGATACATTGTGTGCTAAATCATTGCAGACTGGGCAGTGTGTAGTTCCTGAATTGAAACACTGACCTTTATAGCCATTGTTCCTAGGATTCCATCAACAATTATACCCAGCATCTCTACAAAGTGGTTAGATCTGGACAGATCCTTACATAATTTTGATGCTACATGCAGAGAACAGTTTTCAGAACAGGGTTCTTTGAGGGGGACAGGGGTGAAAATATAGGGAGCTTACTCAGACAGTAAAATAGTAGTGCCTAGGCAGTGAGGCTGAACTGTACCAGAAAATTGAAATGAGTTCAGCCTATGTTTAGGGGGAAGAACTTTCCATATTCTCGATTATTATTTCCACCTTTCAGAGCTGCTGTAGATTCAATATGCGCATGAGTGTTTCTACCAAATGTATTTGTGGACTTTGCATCACTAGAAACATAAAGTGTATAAAATGTCCATTGATAGTACCTTGCTGCAGAGTGCAGGTGCACATGTATTAGTTCCTCTGTCTCATTTTAAAGGTTACAAAATAATAAAAAATAAAGCATTAGTAATTACAAAATTTCCCTTAAAAAGTAATGGAATTAAACAATAGGTCGTGCATTGTGTGATGTTATCTTCAAAATAGGTTTTTTAGGTTATGAGATATAAAAGCAAAATGTGTTGAAGTGCAAAATGAGTAACGCTAACCAGAAAGTTATCAGAAATAAAGAGAAAAAATGAAGATAAAAGAAAATAAATTGAACATTAACTGCTCTTTTCAAAAGACAAAGGGAAATCAGCAGAACTATTTACCAAAATTTCGTATAAAAATGTATGTTTTTTCTCCTGTGCGTACAAACAAACACATTTGCCCATGGATGGAGGCCCACTGCATATTCTTGTTTGATTAAAGTGTATGAGTACCTACTCTGTAGCTTTCAACATGAATTTGCTATCCTAATTCACATACATAACTTGCATTCATTAAAATAATGATACTTTAAAAGATAAAATAAATTACTGATGGTTTGAACACAATTCTCTTCCACTAGGGCTGTTTCAGATGTCTATGAGCACAATTTCTGGAACCCTAACGTTCATCTCTTTTCATGTAGTGTGGTGTTACACTTAGGTTGGTAGCATCCCTGCTGTGAGGTATGGCCTCAGCCCCTACACTAACATAGAGGAAGAGCTACAAGACTTTTCTCTGACTGACACTGTCGTACGCCCTCTGCACAGCCCTCAGCTTCTGTGCCAAGACCCACATTCAGGTACCATCTCCACAGCCCTCAGTTTCCCCCAGTGTTACACTGAGTTCCATCTGTGTGTCTGCTAGGTCTTCACTCTCTGTTTAGAATGGTTAATTTCAGGAGCTCAACGCAGTTTCTGTACTGGTTTCCCAAGTTTCTGATTCAACAAGTGCAACTGCAGCGAGCATAGGGTAAGGTGTTCCATGTTTGCAGTGCATGATAGGAGGCATCCAGGAAGGGACAGCATAAGGTATGTCCTGGTGGCCCAAAACCACTCACTTCATGTTTGGGAAACAGGGCTGGAGAAAATACTCAGTGGAATAGAGCAGAAGACACACATGTTACTTAAGGCCACACTTCCCTGGGAACCCCATATCTTCAACTGGTATTTCACTTACTTATTTGCCTTTCAAGATGAACAAATAAAGTTTACTCATGTGAGTTTTGCATCCTGAAACATCTCCCTAAAATATATTGAAATTCCAAATAAATTTAGTCAGACAAAGTTCGTAATTCATAAGTCAATATTATGAATGCATGGAACTATTCCCTATTGAAAGTGAAAACAAAATAAACACTGTCAAACCTGAACAACTCCAGCCTCTTATGAAAGGCAAGGTACGAATTTTTTTCAGAAGGTGGAGGCATACTCTTAGTGTTCTACAATGGATTCATATTTGTATTCAAAGTCCCCATTGTCCCAAATGCCTACTACATAAGAAAGAGGAAGGCAGAAGTTTCTTTTTCTGTGTCCAAGGCATCCTCTCCTTCAGCTCCACATGTCTATGCCCTGTGATGGAAGTGTGTAGTCATTATTGTGGTTCTAATCTTCCCCCAGGAGGGAATCTGTTAACTTCCATGGTTGTTGTCATCTCTTGGAGTCCTAGAGACATGGTAAACCACATCTGGGTGTCCCAGTGCACTGTTGTTATCTAACTGGATAGAGAACCACACACTGATCTGTGGAGGTTAGTCATAGGAGGCCTCGAAGTCATGTTCCAGGCCCACCTCTTCACTGATCTCTGCCCTGGACTCTATGAGGGAGTATTCTTCTCCTATATCTACTGCCAGACAAGAAGCACCTTGCAGTATGCCTGCTCCTAGCCTCCCACTTCATGCTGTGCAGGATTTCTAGGGAAACATCTGCATTGCTTTACCACAACTTGGAATTTAAAGAGAACCCTAGAGAATGCACCTGTCAGTGTTGGTTGCTTTTGGGGTGCATGATCTCAGTTCCTCTTTTAAGAATTAGTCTCTTTAGCTGTTGCACATGGCAAGAAACTTACGTTCATTGTGTTTTCTAGTGGAAGAAGCCTAAGTGTGTTTGGATACCCACAGGAGGAACTTTGGAAATTACCCTTCCAGACATATTCAGGGCTAGACATGTTCACATTACCATCTGCCCTGAGTCCTGAATTTGGGTGAACAGGTGGCAGCAGAGGCACGGCATAATGCGCTATCCTGGGAAGGCTGAAGTCAAGAGTGATGTGGGTGGGAATAAGGATCTGAGGAACAGGTAGAGGAATCCTCAACAGCACAGAAATTTGGGTAATTCCAGCACCACTGGACATTCACACTGGAGAGGACATCACAGCCATCATGGGACTGACATGTGTGCTTGGAAGATGTGTGCTTCTGGAAGGCACAAAGGAAAGGCTGCAGGCAGCATATTTTAAGTCCATGACAGGGCATTCAAATCAGAAATACCAGGTTGCTCTTGTAAAATTAAACAAACATGCGGGGCTCATACTCCTGGGTGTGTGTACAGAGTTCTGGGTTCTGTGTGAGCAGTGTCTGAGGATGAATCTGGTTGTCATGCAACATCTTGTGAAGAAATGGATATAAGACATGAAGAGGGGTCAGATAGCTTTTTAATGGCACAGCAGTACCCAGTGCCTCTTAACACTAGTTGTTTGCACAGTTTCTAGGCTCCCACAGCTGAAAAACAAGGCAGGAATAGCTGTGGGAGTGAGGAATTGTGGAGCTCATGTAAGGCATGCATTACACAGAAGATGCTCACAAAATGCAACAGGCTTTATTTCTTAAGATAAAGTTCTCTTCTGTGCTGGGAGGACTTGATGCTCATGTGACACAGGCCTGGAAATTCTCCAGCTTTTCAAGTGTCATGTTGGAGTAAAACAGGTCCTACAGACGCAGTTCTAGAGTCATTTCCATGAGAGGCTCTTGTTCTTCACTCATTATCACTTGTCTGTACTTCCCATCACAATCAACTCCTAGTTAGGCTGACAGTATTGGACTGTCTTCATACTCATTGGTAGTTTCCTAAACAGAGTTATTCCTGTAGGGCTTTGACTGCCTATGTCAGTATATCAGCAGAAGGCCATTGAGCATAGTACTGATATTCTGATTAATGTGGAGAGCTCACAGCCTCCAGACTACAGAAGGAGAGGGAAATTATTTTCTTATGTGATTATTTGAGAAACACTTTCCAGCTCCTCAAAGGATTTCATGATTTGGACGGTTTCAGCCACACAAGGTCCTTTAGTTCTCTATTGTGTTCCGTATGGGCCTGCCTCACCTGCAGGTTCTGAGGGAGCTTTGGGTTGTATCCACCCCAAAAACTCATTATTTGAGAAACACTTTCCAACTCCTCAAAGGATTTCATGATTTGGACGGTTTCAGCCACACATGGTCCTTTAGTTCTCTACTGTGTTCCATATGGGCCTGCCTCACCTGCAGGTTCTGAGGGAGCTTTGGGTTGTCCACCCCAAAAACTCATGGACAACCTAAGTGGTAAGGGTTCATTTGTAGTAACTTATTTCACTAAACACTTAGAAAAGAGACCAAGACATCCCAAAATTTGGCTTTTTTGGTGGAAGGAGGTGGCTCAAATGGGGATTGAACTCAAGCCCTTATGTTTGCCAGGGAAGCAATTATTCTACTGAGACATCTCCAAGGTCCCTTTGAAATTTCTCCTAATTTACCTTGTAAGACAAGTAATACTTTAAGCAGTTTACCATCTAATTGAGTATCATTTTACTGTTCAGGTATATAACACAGCCTGTCATTTTAATTATAGGAAATTGATTTTGATGCCACAAATATGATTGTATTGGAGCCATTCTAGGGTGAGTAAAATGACAGGAAGACATCAGGGAGAGCATGTCATAATGGAAAACTTTGCTTTGTCAGAATACGCACATAAATATAGTCTCAGACGAGTCCTGAGAACAAAATTTTCACTTATCATATAATAGTACAGGATGAAAAATATGACATCTCTGTGTGTGAACATAGTGTCTTGTACCTACCTGGGTGAGATGCTATATGAGCATTGGCATTATTCCTCCTAGCAAATGCATGCACTATGAAACTCATATACGTACGGAATTATACTTGTCTTGGTCTGAGCATGAACTGGAAGCATCCACAATGTGCGCTAGATACTGTGTGTGTGTGTGTGTGTGTGTGTGTGTGTGTGTGTGTTTGTGTTTCCATGGAAGTGGTTGGCAAAGGACAAACATTTGAAATTTAGTTAGAATTTATCTACCTTCTTTCTCCAACACATTTCATGTAGTATGTTGTGTGAGTTAATTACTTAGGGAGAAGCCTAATTAAAAGATTCTGCAATTCATGTTAAGGTCCCACATCATCTCATTGCAAGATTCTCTTGCTTTGATACACATATTTCTCTAATCTTGTACCCACCAAGAGGAGTGCTTTGGGGCTCACCTAGCCCCCAAAGCTGGGCCTTCGAAATACAAGGTCAGTGCAGCAGAGACATGGTCCATGGCACTTGAAACAGAGGACACACAGTCTGGAAATGTTAACAAAACATCTTTTGCGAAGTTTAGATCATGTCCAGCTCACCGCTAACAGATAGGAGGGGAATCCCATGAACTCTGAGAAGGGGCTCTGGATGTACCACCTCCCAGTCAGTCTCTCAAATGACTGCTTGTGTATCTGACCCAAACCCAGGTGGGATTCTTACTTGCCTTATAGTAACAGCAATGAGACACCAGGACCAAAGGAGAGAAGTTGTTCCCAGGGAGTCCAGTCCCCTACAACAATGTGCAGCTATGGAAAGTGGACACTCACAAGAGTCTGGAGAGATGAGCGTGGGTTCTGTTGGATTTACTGCACCTGAGAGTTACGCTAGTCTCTCAGGAAATCAATTGAAGTCATGAACATGGGTCAGTGTTCCTTGTGTCCCATCATACACCAGTACTTGGACTTGTCCTAGTGCAAGATTCTTTTGCTTCTCACTGACAAAGAACTTTTCACAACATTGCTCCACTTTCAGGCTTTGCAATAAGTCCCAGGATTCCTGGTGTGTCCCTGGTGACCTTGAAACTCCAATGAAATGAACTCCCTGTGAGTCAACTGCATTTTACCTGAGCTCCCAGATGTCCTGGATGCACATTCACCCTAACCTGCTCTCTGCAGTACCACGCTTTGACCTGAAAATTCCTGAGGATATCTCCCCCAGAATGGCTCTCTTGAAGAAATGCCATAAGAGTAAATGCTGGGAGCCCATGGGGAAGAGGGAACACTTGTTCCTTGAGGGGGTGCATCAGGGGCAACCTCTTTGGGAATCATGGAAACTATATAGGAAGCTAACACCAAAACTCCCAAAGAACTGAGATTTTCCCTTCTACGTTTTCTTCTTAGAGTATTAAAAAATTCATGATGCAATACTAGGTACATACTCATGTTCATACAAACAAAACTGACAGTAGCTAAAACGTGGAAGAAGTTTATATACATTCACCAACATAGGATGGATAAAGAAAATGGGATACTTCTACACAATGGAGAGAAGTTTCAATAAAAAGGAAAAACATGAGTTGAATGTAATACATATATATATATATATATATATATATATATATATATGTATATGTATATGTATATGTATATGTATATATATATATATGCGTGTGTGTGTATATATATATGTGTGTGTGTGTGTGCATATATATATATATATATATATATATATATATATATATATATATATATATATATAAAGGGCCCAATATTGGTGATAGGGAGATGACTTAGCAGTCTATATGCCTGCCTGTAAAGTGCAAGCATGCAAGATTGATCCCCAGTCGCACAGAACCTGCCAGCCCAGGAAACCTGCATGTTCTCTGCTAGGCCCTGAAGGGCATGGCAGTGAACTCCTGGAATCTCAGTATTGGGCCCACTGAATGAGGAGGATCACTCCAAGTCTGAACTGTATAGTGAGTGATTGTATCATGAAAGATAGAGAGGAAGGAATGAAGCAAGGAAGGAAGAAACAAAGAAAGAGACAGAGACATAGAAAGAGAGAGAAACAGAAACAAGGAAATAAAGAAAGAGAAAAGAAAAGGAAAGTAGAAAACAGAAAAGAAAGAAAAGAAAAGAAAAGAAAAAAGTTATTTACACCAGATCTGAAGTCACGCTGAGAGAGGACAGGGACAAAAATGAAATAGAATGGCCATGTGCCATGGACAGGGAGCAATTTTCCACAGTGAATGTGATCATTATGGGTCACAAACATGCTCCACTGAAAACAACCTTCTCTCCTCACCTGGGTTCCTCTCGTTGATTCCCAGCAGATCCTCACCTGCTCCTGTTCCAGAGGACATTTCTCTTCCTTAAATCCGGTGAAGGTCTCCACAGCAAGGGCCACCTACTTGAGACGAGGGAGAAAAAAATTCAGCACATCTGAACATGTCTATAATGATTTCCCCAGACTGAGAGGGAGCAGAACCCAGGGACCCTGCCTTGCCTGGTGGAGGCCCTGGTGCTTGCTTTTCCCCACTGCTGACCTGAGGGTGCAACTGGCAACACAAGTCCAGCATCACCCTAGAACATCAAAGATGGAAGTAGAGAGTGAGTGTTCTCCAAGGTCTTCCATCGGCCACCCTAGAAAATTCTTCAGGCCAATTCTATTTTTTGGGGTGTGGTGACCACCCACAGCAGCAGGCCCTTCTGTCTGAAACAAAGATGTACAGCAAAGATGCACTTCATCCTCCAGGGACTGACCCCTGCTTGTGGGTTCCCCCTGACATACGGTGCATTGTTGCTCAACCTTATGTCTCTCTCTTTCATATGAGTCCTAGAAAGTTCTCCCCCTACATGACCTCAGTTTCACTTTCTAGTAGGGGGAAGGACTGCAGAACAGCAACTAGATCAAAAGACTAGGCAATCTGAGCTCAATCGCTAAGGTTTTCTGAGCCTATGCCTCCTGCCACACTTCTCAAAATTACTGCGCTAGGGCCAGTGACCCCTTTTCCATGTGGTCTTCATTATTCTTTAAAGATCCTAGTGTCCCACAGACCCTGTAGTACAAGCGAGGAATTTCTTGTTTGAAAGCCCTTTATAGGACTTCCCTAGACTCCAGAGCAAGGGCAGTATTCTCTGTAATTCACTGTGCTCTGGAGGGCAGTGAGCCCTTGTCCAAGGAGAAACATGTTGTCCTTGGCTCAGCCTCAACCTGATAATTTGGAGACCACACCCCAGACTCCATAACTAATGAGTGCCATTCCTGAAGCCAGGGGCAGAGAAGGCCTCCGTGGTCTATTATAGTGGAGAGTGTTGGGTGCTTCAGTTCCTCCCTCTGAGTCCTGACCCTAAATTCTTGTGTTCACATTCTCATCCCCATTTACTGAGTGTGCCCCTCCTTCTCAAGTGTAAAGCCCTGAGATGACTCATACGTACAAGCCTGCTCTTGTGGGGGACAGAACCAACAACAGGGATGGATCTGGTTTCAACAGAGATAGTCTTGCTGGCTGGGGGTCTCACTCCCTTCTGAACCTAAACGTCAGTGGAATAGGCGGTCTGTACTCTTCTCACATGAAAGAGAGATATCAGAATCAGGCCCTCTCATTTCTAATGCCGGAAAACCACTTAAGTGGTTGCCTCGCACAGATCTGCACATGATTGACAGGAAATTCTAAAGAAGTTTGTAGAGTCTTCTGACCCTGCTCTGTCTGAGCTCAAGTTGGCCCCTCCCAAAGCTAGGAACTTGTGGCCAATGTCAAACCCACTTTGTCCCCTTTCCACAAAGTGTCAGAGACTTGGGAATTCCTCAGAAAGGAGAACACCATGGGATTGGGGAATGGAAGTGGAGGGTTTGGGAACCCAGGGAATGGAATTGATGGGTTGTGGCACCCAGTTTCAGGGTTGACAACATAGGAAGGGATGTATTAACTGAGGACCCCAACCTAGGTGAAGGATGGCATACTTACACACAGCCCCACAGCCCAGTCTACCTGAGGTTATGGGCTCTCTTCTGATCTCACCTGAAGTTGGGCTGAAGATACAGGCTCTGACATCGGAGGTTCCCTTAGGCAACAGGGCGTGCTCCTCTGAAACTATCCACTGCACAGTGCAGTGCTGCCCACAATAGCACTTATGGATTCCATTCAAAATCCCAACCTGGTATGAGATTCCTTCTCTTAGCGCATCAAGGACTCCCAATCTCTGTGCAATCTGCAAAGCCCACCTGCAATACTGACCTCACAAGAAGGTCACCTGGGATTGATATCGCTGAAGGGCCCATCCTATCATATCTTCACTGTGTGCTATAGCTCAAATCGACTATGTGTACAGGAAGAGAATTCAGATTTGGTGAGGAAACTATGATCTGAGGCTCCAAATGTGTCCAAGGTGGATGGACTAAGTCCTGACTGCTCTGTTGCCTAGACATTCACAGTGTTCCAAACAAAGTTCTGCTTCTTTATTCAATGAGCCCTAAGGAGGTAAGGATCAATGATGTCAATCCACATCCCCACTGCCCCAGTGCCGGTAGCACAGACAACCTATTCCCACTCTAGTTAAGGTTTAGAAGGGCCTGAGGACCCCGGCCAGTGAGACTGTTTCTAGGCTGTAACAGAGGCAAATGCAGGTTGTATGTGTAATATTTCTCAGCCTCTTGGCATTCTCAATCTTCCCACAGGTCCTCACCTTGACTTTACTTACCCAGGTCCTCACTGATCCTCCCCTTTTTCTTTCACTGGTGCCCTAAAGAAAATGGGTTACAAACTAAGACAGTTTTTCCCTCTATGCAGTGATCTCTTGTCCCATCGCAAGCCGGTATCTTTGCTCCTCTGACCTCAGCAAAGCTTTAGTAGAAGGGATGACTCTCATTAACAATTGAGAAGAAATGGGATGGTCTCCTTAGAATGGTGCACAGTGAGAGGCCTGTCCTAGAAGAGAGACTTTTACAGAGCATTCTGAGATCTTGTGACTGGGTTGAGGCCTCTTCGCTAAGAGCTTTTCAGGGTCAGCAAGATAATTCATTAGACTTACGGCCTGCTTTGTCAAGTGCAGGGATCAAGATTTTATCTCAGGTTGCACATGCCATGCCAGCTCTTCCCTGTGGTACACTAAAACAGAGACCAAGTCCAGGCACAGTAATACACTCCTGCAATCCCAGCACTGGGAAGTTGGAAGCAGGAGTATCAATATGGATCAGAACTTCAGAGTGAGACCGTGTACTAAATACAATATTGAAAGCGAAGGAAGAAAAGCACCTCTGCTACATCTAACTGATCCCAGGTTATCTCTGCCCCTCTGCCCTGAAGTCCAGTCCACTGATCAAGGCTCTGATGGCCTCTCAGCACCATGCTCTACAAGATGTTGATCTCCAAGGAATTCTTCACATCTTGCTGTATCAAAGACAGCAAGAGGATTTGCTATAATGTTCTGAGACTGTCTCTGAAATGTGGCCTTTGCAGTACCCCCTCAGTCTTCCAATTGACCTGCAGGAATCTAGGTCTTCTGTGCCCCTGGCTAACAAAGACAGGCCCTCTGCATAAGCCTGGGACTCTGTGCAGTGGCTACAATGAGGCAAAATCCACACTCAAAAGAGTGCTGAACCCTGGATTGCTGGGGGAGCATGGTAAATCTGATTTGTTCCAGGTCCCTTTCTCTGAGTTTGGGCTTCCACACTAGCCCCACAACCAGATGCACAACCTCCACTCAGCCCGACACTCTCTCCTTGCTCACCTGAAGTTCACAGCTCAGAAGAGGACCTCCAGGTGCTCTGACCCAAATCTGAGGCAGAAGTGAATATGAATGCTGGCAAGTGCACGTGATCTCCCAGGGCTGACAGGAGGTGGTAAAGAATTCCTCAGATTCTTACCCTGTCCCTAAGCGTCAACATTTTGGCTCTTGTCAGAACCTGTACCCTAGTTTTCTATCGACCTGATTCTCTTCTCAATGAGTTCAAAAGTATTTGCCTACTATTTCCTGAATCCTTTGAGCCAGAAACTCATTTTATCCAATATGCCCCTGTGTGGTGCAGGCTGACAAGCGGTCAAGATCTACAAATTCAAAGGACCTTCTCTCTGAGTCAGGAAACCTTTATTCCCCCATAGCCCATTACAGTGAAAACTAAATGACCCCAACCACTCTATTTCATGCAACCCTGTAGTCTCAGTGCTGGGAAGGCAGAGAACAAGAGGCATTGTGCTAGTCAAAGCTGTGTATTGAGATGTTGTACCATATACACAAATAAATAAACAATTAAATTTATAAAAGATTAAATTGTTAAAAATAGAGTGTTCTCCCAAATCCCCGCACTGAGATGATGGGCCTGGCTTAACATTTTGTGTGGGTTAATTTGGAACAACTCTGTGGTGATGGATTGTCCCCCCACGTCTCTTTTCTATTTTTGCTGAAAACTGAGAGCCACAATAAATATGGCCTCCTTTCACTTATGTTGTCCAGCATTTGGTCCAGACATAAGAAATACAATAAAAGAAATTAGTATTACTGTTGATGGACATGGAGAGGCAGAGGGAGGGGGAGAGGGAGAGGCAGAGCAAGAAGGAGGAGGAGAGAGAGGGGAAGGAAAGGGAGAGATAGAGGGAAAGGGATAGGGAGAGAGAGAGGGAGAGAGAGAGAGAGAGAGAGAGAGAGAGAGAGAGAGAGAGAGAGA
>PVKA01048190.1:0-13925 GCA_004027165.1 Ctenomys sociabilis
TTTTTTTTTTTTTTTTTTTTTTTTTTTTTTTTTTTTTTTTTTTTTTTTTTTTTTTGTCTTTTTGAGACAGGGTCTCACTATGCAGTTCAGGCTGGCCTTAAGCTCACTTTGTAGCTCAGGCTGGTCTCGAACTCATACCAATCCTCCTGCCTCAGCCTCCCGAGTGCTGGGATTACAGGCGTGCGCCACCACGCCCGGCGTTACGTTAACATTTTAAACCAGTTTATACTTACACACAAAAACCCATTGGGATGTAAATTAATAAACTGAACCCAGCATCTGCCAAAACCTGCCTAGACTTGCTGAAAATCTCAAAAAGCATTCATTTGGGGCAAGTGTTATATTTGTGACATATCATATGCCAAACTCTGAGTGTCACAAGAATGTATGAAAATCAACTGCACTTCTTACTCAAAAGCCATACTGAAATTTGACCAGTAAGGTTTAAAGCAAAGGCCATTTGTGGAGGTATCTTCAGGGAATATTTAATTAGAACCGAATCTGTTTGTGATGAGCCTCTGCTATGTTCTTTCTTAAAATTACTGTCGATATCTTGAGTGACTGCTATGCACAAATTCTTCATACAGACATGGAGGCATGCACCACAAAGGATGTCTGATTCAGCCAATGCCACTGGCTGATTGAACCACTGTTCATACTTAATACCCTGGCAGCTACTCTCCTGGCTACTAGCCCTTAAACACATTTATAGACATTAATGTGTTTGATTTTATCCATTAATGGATAAAACTCGTAACCTATACAAGTAGGGAAATTATCAAATGTATTTTAGGCTGACAGTTGTCAAACAAGAGGTTCATTTACTTAACTGTACCTAGAAAATTTGCATATAAAATGGCTGTTGGAAAAATAAGCAGCAGTACCAGGATAATAAAGGTGATGCTTTAGTAGACTCAATCATTTCACTTCCCTAAACCAATAGCACGTGAAGACCGTCACTGACTCAAACAGAAGGTGAGTGCCTACTTGTGTATACCTAGCACTGGGGAAAGTAAGTCAAGGAAAAGACACCACCCAATATTCCCCAAATCTGTACGAAGCCCCAGGAATGATGCCCATTAAATTATTGCACTATAGCGGGTTTGTTGAACATCCACTGCATGCCCAAGTGCTGGGTACTATGGCCACCCATGGGAGCTTTCAGCTAACTGCAGATCTGTAAACAATGATGAACTATGACAACCCCAGTCCTGAATAGTCACAAAGGAACAGTATTTGATTCTGGTAATGCTTGCTTCTATTTTTTCTACAGATGTTAATTCTCCGCATAAAGTTCACCTATGTTAATCCAGACTAAGGTTGCCTAGAGAGTGAGAAAATGAGTATTTTAAACAAAAATAAATGAATAGTACACCGAAGCACATTTACACTTCAATGCTAATTTGGTTTGCACACACTGTTGCCTTCAATAACAATAAAAGGCAAGTGACTATAGCCATAAAATAGAACATCAGCTCTAAATTACCAGGGCAAGAAGTTATTTTCCTGCAGCTAATGCAAAACGGAAGCTAAGATAAGAAGTTTTAAGACCCGCCCTCTCCAACAAAAAAACTGCTCACTTTTGGTGAATTACTCATACAGCTTCTTCACTCATTCCCAGAGACAGTACAGACGAAATTACAGTTTGGGACTTCAAGATGACAAAATGATTTCTGACCCTGTCAAAAGCATCAGTTTTACAGTCGTAAAATGCCAGTTTATAAGAAAGGGTCCAGCCTTTAAGTGTAAATTGTAAGTTTTGAAAAGTGAAAACCTGTATTTGTTTTTTAGTGTTCTTACACAAAAAAGGAAATGAATTACGTATCTTTAAGAAACATTCACTGGCTTTGAATAGCTTCCTTGAGGACTGAAGAGAATTCTATTTAGAGCTAATGATAAACGAAACAATCACCGATACCGCAAAGTGAAAGTATAGAAAAGGCTAACGAAATGTTTAAATACATTTAAATTTTGCAAGTTGGGTTTCCAAGCCTTTCCACCAGTCCGGCTATTTTTTACTACATTTTCAAGCAAGCTCCTACTGCATGCCGTTATTTAAAACCGCAACCAGCAGAAAAGAAGTGTGCTAAGATTTACCTGTAACAGCAGTCAAACCTAAATATATCCCCCTCCCACCTAGCAGGCCAAATGACAAAAATGTACGAGTACTCAGGAAGTTTTGAAATTGCAGTGACAGTAGTCGAGGGGAGACGAAGGGCAGGGATCACCCAGCGGGGAGCAACTCCGTGCGCCCGGCGTCCACAAGTTCCCGGCTCCGGACGGGACTCGGCCGGGCAACTTCACTCGGGGCTCGCTGCGGCCTCCCTCCGTCGCAGCCCCCCGCGGCCTCCGCGCGAGCGCGGTGACAGCCGGCCCCGGGATGCCTGCCGGTGACACCCACCTTCCTTCTCAGCCCGCGCCGCGGCCACCACCAGAGTCATCACCAGGTGCAGCGCTCCCAGGAGGCCAGCAGTCGCGCTCCGCGGGCCCCAGCCGCGGCCAGCTGCGGGCTCCAGCCCGGCCTCAGCGGACGTGGAGGCGGCGGCGGCGACTCCTGCTCCTCCTCCCGCCTGCTTCTCCATCCCTGCCGGCCGGGGGCCGCCGCGCTCCAAGTGCGGCGCGGCCCTTCTCGGCGAGGCGGCGGCGCGGGAGCCGTGGTCCGGACTTTGGCCGAGGTTCCGGGTGTGAGAGCGGCTCCGGGCTCAGGGCTCGGACTCTGGGCGTGGGTCTAGATCCGTGCGTGCGTGCGAGGGAGCGTGTCAGTCACGGCCTCGGCTTCGGCATCGCCTAAGAGGAGCCGGAACGGAGAGGCCGCGGGTCAGGCACGGCGGGCAGCCATACTGGAAACGGGCAAGGGCTGCGGACGCTGGGTACTGGCCTGCGAGGGGAGGGGCGCGGCCCTCAGCTCCGCCCCCAACGCCACGACACCTGGGCGGCCCTCAGGTCAGCGCGTCTGCCCCGCAGTGTGTGTGCTCGTACTCCTTGGCTCGCTTTTGAAGGCTCACGGCTTCACCCGCCAAACGGAGCGGCAGAGGGGCGGAATTGGGGAGGCCTAGTACCATGCGGACAGCACTGCCCTTCCGGGAGGGAGAGAGAGTCAGTCCCGTGCCGGGCCGCCAGGACTTATGATGGTGGCTCACGCTTCCCAAAGGCAGCGACGGCAGTCACGTGTGGCAGGACGGCCACACCGCGCAGCCGCTTTAGCATGTAGGCGGGGCCGGGGTGGGAACCGGCCACGCCTCCCGGCGCCCCTACAAACCCGGAGTTCTGTACTGCAGTGCAAAAATCTTCTGAGGTCTGAGTGTCTGCTCTGTGGGGCGGAGCGCGGGAAGTCATCCCAGTGATACGTCCTAGTTGTTTCTTGGAGGACAAGACTTCCCTGGTCTGATACAATTTAGGGAGACGCTGTACTTAACCTCTACACCCTCCAAAACGTAGTGCCCTGGAGGCGCCTCATGGAATCCTCGCCCCTGCCCGGCCGCAGGAATTTCATATGTGCAGGAGGGGAGAGCAGTGATCCTGTAGTGAGATCCGGCTGTTGAGAAAAAATATATACCCGGTGTGTGCACTGGCTTTTTCTGTTTTGGAATTATCTTTAAGGCGTTTTTATTCACATATTTACTTAAAAGTTCCGCAACAAACGCCGTCTCCTTTAGTCTTTCACAAAGCCATCTCACACCCTCATAACTGTCCTTCACCTCAGGTTTAGGGGTTTTAATGGGTGTGACTGGTTTCCTCTTTCCAAGACTTTAAGCACTGTGAAGGGGACACTCTTTGCTCATTTTAGTACCTTCTCCACTTTCTAGCTTAGATTCATTTACCTTGCCCAGTTATGTTTTTTTTTT
Organism: Ctenomys sociabilis; assembly: GCA_004027165.1. Classification (NCBI taxonomy): domain Eukaryota; kingdom Metazoa; phylum Chordata; class Mammalia; order Rodentia; family Ctenomyidae; genus Ctenomys; species Ctenomys sociabilis. Next base: position 3,846 of record PVKA01048190.1, read on the forward strand.
TTTTTAATGTTTTAAAAAATGTATTTAGTACAGGGTCTCACTACCCAGATTGGATTTATAGTGATCCTCCGGTTTTCAGCCTCCTAAAGGCTGGAATTACAGCCGTGCCCCACCACGCCCAGTCTCAATGGCAGTCTCAGCACGCCTCTTGGGGGGGGGGGGTGTCTGGCCTAGTCCCTGTGTCTACTTAAGCAGGCACTTGCCTGGTTCTTTATTGAACAACTATAAGGCTGTGTTTGCCAAAGATGCTCAACAAACTAGATAGGAAAGTAGGGTTTCAGAAAGACTTAAAAACAGATATCAAAATGCCACCCTCTGCAAGTCTTATATTTCTTAAATGCACGTGTTGGGCATGAAAGCAGAAGGATCACAGGCCTCAGGCCATCCTGGGCAATCTGATGAGACCCCATCTCATAATTCAAAAAAGTGAAAAGGACTAGGGATGTGATTCAGCTCTCCCTGGGTTCACTTTTAAGCTCCAGAAAACAAAAACAAACAAAAGTGATCTTACCCTAATGATTTTGAAAGGCAATTGCACTTTTCTGAATATCAGTACCAAAACTGAATAATCATATTTTTGTTATGTACCCAAGGCAAGAGATTTCTGGAAGGTTTTTAACTCAAAAGAAATCGAGCCCACAGACCTATAACTGAGTGCCTCGTCTCCACTGAGTCAAAGCTTAGCTTCCAGTGTGTCCAGTATCCCTTCCCCCTTGTTAGGTTGCAGAGAACCAAGCCTTTCCAACTGTGAAATGCTCAGGTTCTCTTTGACAGGAGTTAGCCACATCCCCTGTTGGCCCGAGGCTCAAGAGCACCATGGGAAATGACTTGCATATGTCTATAATTGGAGCTTAGACATATACAGGCATGTTTGAAGGGAGGCCAATTTCCCATGAAGCTAATGAGGCTTAGGTGGCATGAGTCCTCTCTTGCACAATGTAAGTTCTTCCCAAGGCCCTGCACTTAGTTGTGCATTTTAAAACTTGTGTTATTATTCTTAAAAGGGCCCCTCAAGGCTTGCATAAGCTTTAAGGACCCACCATTCCTGAACCCTCTGCTGTACTGAATGGAACTTGAAACAGCAGGAGGAAGATGATGGAAGTTTCTTTCCAGGCAAGGATGAGACCACAGAGTAAAAATACAATGAAAGAAGACATGGCCTTGTTAGAGAACTTGGTAACCTGTATGTTGGAGAGCTCATTCATCACCCACTTCAACACTCATGTGCCTGGAGGTGGAGAAAGTTGTGAGTTAAAACAGAAGGAACACACATACACGGGCTCCTCCTGCAGCTCTGAGCTGTGTACTTTCTGTTCACAGCAGGTGTTTGGTTGGCAGGATCAAGTACAGCTCAGGAAGCCAGTGGTTCCCCATCCCAGCAATAGCAGCTGCTGCAGCACCTGGAAACTAGTTAGAAATGCAGGCTGCATCACAGGGCTGCAGACTTGGGAACTTGAGGTTAGGGTCTAGCAGTCGTGTTTTAACAATCCATTTGGGTGATTTTGATACTTGCTCAAGGTTGAAGACTATTTTACTAAATTGCTCTCTGCAAGGGGTTACAAGTTATTGGCACTTGTTATTTTCCACTCACTTTTTTCTCTACTCAGATTTTTTAAAATTTGAGATAGGATCTTGCTTAGTCACCAGTTTGTGCAGGCTGGGCTTAAACTAAAGATTCTCGTGCCTTAGCCTTTCAGAACGCTAGGAGCAGATACAATTTCAACACTGAAATTCTAGCCCACCTTTATTTTATGTGACGCTGGGCAAATTACTAGATTTTTCTGGCTTCCATTTCCTTACCTGTAAAGTGAGTATTATAACTAACACACTTGGAGATATTAAGCAAGATATTTGTAAAGCATATTGAATAGTGTCTGGCTTATAGCAAAAATTGTCAAAATAATTAATATTGGGCCAGCGATAGCAGAGGAGCACTTGTCTAACATGCATGAAGCCCTGGAGTTAATCTCCAAAATAACAGCAATTATTGAGTACTTATTTTTTTCCTTGGGGAGGTGTATTTTTCTTTTGGGGGGAGTTAGGGACAGGATCTCACTATATAGTTTAGGCTGACCTTGAGCTCACTGTATGGCCCATGATAGCTTTAAACTTGCTGTGATCCTGATGTAGAATTTAAGAGCTCCAAAGACTGTGAGTAAAAGGGGAGGATTTATTTAAGGTGCGTACTTGCTCAGTAGACTTGTGTCCAAAAAGCTGTGATTTCCGAACAAAAGAGGGGCTCCAGCTTTATACATGCTGCCAAGGGAATTCGTCTTCTGAACAATGCAGGTAATCAAATTTACAGAAACAGACAGTTTTTCAACTTACCATAATGTTAGTCACCTTGCTCCAGCAAAATAGAATGTTATGAAAACAGGTGGTTATAATCTTTACTGACAGGGACAAGTTGAAAATTCTGTTTGTAATAGAACAAAGAACAGTCATGGGGAATTGGAAGTCTGAAAGAAGTTGTTAAGGTTGGAGAAACTTGTTTTTTCTCTTTTTTAAATCTTTTAATTCTTCTGCATCAGCCTCCTGTGTGCTGGGATTACGGTTGTGTGCCACTGTGCCTGGCTATCAGGAATAATAGAACTTACAAAGATCATTGATTCATTTCTGGCTCCCTATCACTCTACAAAATATTTGAGGTACCTTACAAGGATATGTTCATTGTTCTAGCAGGCTGTGAGGGTATACACTTGTAATCCCAACTATTTGGGAGATTGAGGTAGGAGGATCCTGAATCTGAGGCCATCCTGGGCAACCTAGTGTTACCTTTTCCCAAAATAAAAGCAATTGTAGGACCAGACAGCTAGTTCAGCAGACTAAAGCACCTACTTAGGCAGACACAGGCCATGCCAGCCAGGGCATGCTGAGACAGTGATTGAGACTGGGCATGGTAGCACACACCTATAATCCTAGTGCTTGGGAGTCTGAAAACAGGAGAATCTATGAGTAGAATCTACATAGTGAGACCCTGTACACACTGTGCACCCTGTTCTAAATTCATAAAAAAATAAAAGCAATTGTAAAAAGGCTGGGCTTGTAGCTCAGCGTTATCTACATGAAATCTCCAGTAATAGGAAAAGAAACCTTTCATTATTGTAAATATATATGAAATATAAATATTTAATATGCATATTTATATATACATATTCTTAGAGAATTATTAGAAAAATATGTGTATGTATGAATTTGGGTTTAGAAAAGGAGAATGCTATTTGAGTTTTGGGGTTCTACCTCACTGGTACCCTGGGTGGAGTCATTGGTTGGTTTCTTGCTATTCAACATCACCTATATCCTTTTTGATTCCAACGCCATGTTACCAGCCAGATGGCACCATCTCTATTGCTGTTCCCACTTGTGTCTCTGACACACATTTAAACTCATGTGACGTCATCTTTCCCTGGCCTCCTCCACCTACGATGTTTTCTTATCTTCAGGGTGATCCCAGCCTCCCAGTTGTACAGGCCCCAAACCTAGGAGCTACCTAGAGCAGACAGTCTCTAGCTGTGCTTCGCCACCTCCATGTCATCTGTTGCCTGCCTTCCTGTGAGAGTGGCCTAATGAGTGGCCCTGCTTCTGTGATTTCTTTTTTTTGGAAGAACTGAAGATTCAACTCAGGCCCTTGTGCTTGTCAGGCAAGTGCTTATCTACTGAGCTGTCTCCCCCAACCTGGCCCTGCTTCTGAAAAAGGAAAATAGAAGGGGATCCCCATTGACACAGGTCTCTTCTTACTGGGTCAGAAGCTACTACCTTGTCCTGCAGCAAGAAATTACCTGGGCCCTATTTTCCCTCTCCTCTGCTAGGCTGTTTACCCAGGAAATCACAAATTTGAACCTACCTCTATTTGAGAACTTAGTGAAATCCTGTCTCTAAAGTAACAAAAAAGTGTATTTAGAAACTGTAAAGGAATCTAGTTTGAAATAAACCAAAATCTCAGCCTGGCTCTTCAGACTCTTGACAGTTTCATGTACCTTTATAACTCTCCTACAACACTCAATGATTTTGTGACTTTTTTTTTTTTTTTTTTTTTGCAGAACCAGGGATTGAACTCAGGCCCTTGTGCTTGCCAGGAAAGTGCTTATTCCACTGAGCTATCTCCCCAGCCCGATTATGTGCCTTTTTCAAGACTTGTGATTTGGTGGCCTTTATCTAGAAAGGAGGGAAATCCTTTTCTTAAAGACCAGGGATGCCCATAGTGTTTTTCTTGTTCTTTCCACCTGCCAACTGTTATCTGCTCTAATAGTCTGTAAGTACTTTGACACTGATGTTTTTTGTCCTTTCTGAGTTCATGATATTTCCTAAACAGATTCCTAAAGAAACCTGGCATTATGGCACATGCCTATAATCTGAGCACTCTGGGAAACTGAAGCAGGACAATTGCAATTTTGAACCTCTCCAAGGAACTGTATCAATTTAGTGAGATCTTATGTCAAAAAAAAAAAAAAAAATGAGAAGGGCTAAGGGTATAGTTCAGTGTGAAGACCCTGGATTACCCAAAAAGTCTCACTCACATTGAGCTGTTTAAAACTGTATGGTTTTGATGGTAATCACCAGCCAAAGCCATTCAAGAGATTAAAAAAAAAAAAACAAAAAACCAGTATTTGGATAGAAGGGCCCTAGAGATAGCTCAGTGGTCTGAGTGCCTACCTAAGCAGTACCACATGCTGTCCAGCCTTGCGCTGGGCGCACTGAGCTGGCCACTGAAATAGAGCATGATGGCACATGCCTATAATCCCAGCGCTGAGGAGGCTGAAATAGAATCACTGTGAGTCTGAGCTGTATAGTGAGACCCTGTACAAATAAAATAATGTGGATGAGTTTTTCTGTTTCTATCTCTCCCAGGAAAAGAGAAGAAAAAAAATTCTTTTCAACTTTTGGGGGCTTGTGGGTTAGCTCAGTTGTTTAAGTGTCTGCTCTGGCAAACTCAGTCAGGCTCAGGGGACTGTGGTTTGATCCCCAGCTCCACACCTGAGCTAGCCCCACCCCCCAAAAAAATTCTCTACCTCTCCTAGGGATAAGACTGAGGGTGTACTTCAGTGGTTACAGTACTGTCCGGCATGTGCAAGGCTCTGAGTTCCACCCCCAGCATGGGAAAACAACAAAAGCCAAAGATTTTCATTCCATCAAGACTGGAACCAATGTGCTCAAGACTCATATTAGACAAAAAAATGAAAATATGATTTTTTCCTTGTAGTATTGAGGATCAAACCCAGGGCCCCATGTGCCAGCAAGCACTCCTTCAGCACTGTGCTCCAGTCTCAACGCCGTAAATTCTTTTGTTTATTTATTTATTTATTAAAGTGAATTTATTTGATTATCTGCTTGTTTTTTCTTTTTTTGTATCAGGGATCAAACTCAGGACCTTGCACTAGCCAGGCAGAAACGTATACCGCTGAGCTGTCTTCCTGGCCCCTGTAAATTCTTTAGTGAAGAACTGCTGAGACACTGCTGATGCAGGAGAGACGCTGTCGCTCTGCTTTGCCCAATGTGAGTTCCCTAAGTGCAAACTCAAGAATGTCACTACCATGATAAGACCCTTCATTACAGGAAAGGAAATCGTGAATCCTATAGCAGTAATTTGAGAGCAGGTATCTCACACACACACACACACACACACACACACACACACACACACACACACACACACAGAGTGGGTGTTTTCCAAAAGGTAAATGCTGTTTTTTGTTTGTTTGTTTGTCCAGGCTGGCCTTGAACTTGCTATCCCTGGTTGGTCTCAAAATTGTGATTTTTATGCTTCAGCCTTACCAGTGCTGGATTTACAGGTGTCTGCCACCATGCCCAACTTAATTTCTATATTTTAATCACAAGTTAAAATGATAGCTTAAAGCTACCCAATATAGCTAGAAAGATGTCTTTATGCTCATGAAATAACAAATGTTTGTCTTCTTTCTTTCTTTCTTTCTTTCTTTCTTTCTTTCTTTCTTTCTTTCTTTCCTAGGAATTTAGCTCAGGGCCTTCACACTGAGCTACATTTTCAGCTTAATTAATTAATTAATTAATTATTTATTTATTTATTTATTTATTTATTTATTTATTTATTTATTTATTTATTTATTTGAGACAGGGACTGAATGAGTTGTTAAGTTGTTTGAACTGGGCTTGAACTTATGATTATCCTACCTAAGTATTCCAGAGTGCTAGAATTACATGCCAGTAAGTTATTTTTAAAAGAAAAGTACCAGACTGGGGAGATGGCTTAGTGGAATAAGCACTTCCCTGGCAAGCACAAGGGCCTGAGTTCAACCCCTGGTTCTGCCGAAAAATAAAAAATAAAAAAAAGTACCGGCAAGGAAGTAGTCCATGAAAGAATTTGAAAGAAATATTCTTTTTTCTCCAAATTTAGTTTGTACTTGATTAGCATATATATCTTTTCATAGAGGACTTCCCAACTAGTTGTTTTAAATTGACAAAATTTGAATACTTTTTAAAAAAATGTATTTGGTTTTTGCAGGGTCTCACTAGGCAGCTTGGACTTGTGGTGATCCTTCTGCTTTTGGCTTCCCCAGTGCTGCAATTATAGGCATGCACCACCCTGCCCAAACTCTGGCTGGCTCAGCACACCCTGGGGGCAGGGCCAGGGTGGCATGTGGGACCTGGGATTGAACCCTTATCCTTCTGATCCTTGCACTTGCCAAAACGGTGCTTAACCCACTGAGCGATCTTGCCAGCCCATACAATTTGTGTACATTTCTTGTGTACATGATGTTTTACAATAGGCACACTTTGTGGAATGGCTGTATTGTGCTCATTAACATGCTCATTGCCTTGTATACTTACCTTTTTTTTTTTGTTTGAGGGAGACACTTAAAATCTCATCTCTTATTAAGTTTCAAAATATAACATTTATAGTCACCACCTACTGTCATAATGACTTGATGCTTTCCGTCCCTGTGGTAGTACACACACAAGGAGCTATTAATAGCAAGCGTTGATCTCCATAAAATATGAGTTTTGTCACATATGGAAAATACGATTGCAAATAAAGGAACTGCTTTTTTTCTGTTAGAGAACATATTATTTTTGACAATGTTCTTTCTTGTGAATAACTTTACTCCAAAAACTGCATAGGATTTTACAATGACAATTTTCTTTCTTGTGAATAACTTTACTCCAAAAACTCCATAGGATTTTACAATGAGAAATAGACCTTACACCTATAATCTCAGCACTCTGGTAGAACAAGGCAGGAGGATCACAAGGTTGAGCCCATCTTGGACAGCTTAGTGACTTATTGAGGCCCTGTCTCAAAAAAATAAAAGGACCTGACCTGGATTTGTAGCTCAGTGACAAGGCCCTGGGTTCAATATCAAATACTGGGGGGTGGGAGGGGGGGAGAAAGGGAGAAAGAAAAGAAAAGAAAAAAAAAGAGATGGATCTTTCATATTTGAGGCTGTGTTTACAAGCCTTCGCTTCCAGCTCTGATGGCAAATTCAGTCTTTCTACCTTTCAGTTTTATGTTTTTAAAAAGGTAAAATAATCACTAAAGATTAGTTGTAAGGATTGAATAAGCTCTGTACCATGGAACTGCCGAGCCTGTGGTGCTCAACAATGCCATCATTGCATGATGATTATTATTGCTATTGAAACCAAGGACCAGAAATTACAGGCCTTGTCCAAGATAATGGCACGGCAGAGACACGACTCCTGGGCTAAGGTTTTGTCTCTTATTTCATTTCAGCTCCAGTTAATTTAAAGTTTTATGTATATACAGGGCTTTATTTGGCAGAATACTCTAATAATTACTGCTTTAATCCTATAATACTGTCAAAGGCTAAAAAATTAAAGTTTCAAAACTGTACTAAAATGATTGCACAGATTAAATAATATCATGAGAGATGAATGGAAGGATTCCTCAATGAGGCTCTCATGAAAAGATGGTTGGCTACAGTTTAGACTTGTCTGAGATCACCAACTCAAGCCTGAATGGCTTAGGAGTCAGAGTAGGCCAGGGAGAGTGGTGAGAACAAAACTCCCAAATCTTCATGACTTGAAGCAATAAGTGTTTCCCTCACCCATGGCATACAGGTTCACCCAGGAGCATGTCTGGTAGAATAACTTAGGTCATTGTATCACAGAGAAGAGAAGGTTCTGGAATGTCTCCTAAGGTCTTTTTAAAATTTTCTGACAAGAACTGATATTTCATCACTTCAACTCATACTCTTTAGCCAGAACTAGTTATGTGACCACAGTTAACTTCAAGGGCCTGAAGAAGTTCAGTCCTCACATGGCTCAGAAGAACAAAATAATAGGACTGTTTGTTAATAGACTTAATGCCTACTATAGAGTTTAACTTCTATTTTTTTTTTCCTTGGGGAAATCAGAAATACCAACCTGAGAAAAGATAATGGACAGTGTATTCATTTCCCTATAAATTATCAAGTTGTGATAAAATTAAAAATGTTTATCATTTAATGCTTTTCTGTTGGTTAGCATTACATATTTTTACTATGAATGTAGCCACCCAAGAAAGACGACTGCTTTTAAAGGCAGTTGAGTAGCATTTGAATTTGAATTTTTAGCGTTTGTACATTAACAAACCAGTAATGGAATATTTGAATACTGACCAGAGTTTTGATGAGGAATTGTTAATTATCTTAGGTGTGATAATGGGTTATTATGGATTTTTAAAAGAGAGACCTTGCTTTTTAGAAATACATAATGAAATATTTATGAGTGCAGTGATATGATGATGGGAATGTGAAAGAAAGCAATGGGTAGGGTTTGGGATAAAGGAAGATTGGCTGTAAACTGATGATTGTTGAAGCTGGGAGATCAGCACATAGGGATTCATTATGTTAATTTTTCTAGAGCGTTCTCCGGTCCTGCCCTGCCACCCCAGACCCAGCACAGCCTGCCCGGTGAGTGAGAACATCCACTACCCTTTTGGGAACCCTGCAGACCGGCCAAAACCCAGGCCCAGTGAGTGTGTGAGAGAGCTTCTGTGCTCTCCTGCTCTCCCCCCAATACCCCTCCACACCCAGTCCAGGCCTGGGGAGAAACTCTGAGGCTGAAGTCCTTGCACTGAGACAAGGGTCAAAACCGCACAGCTAATCCAGAAGCAGAGCATCTTGTCAAAGGGGCACAGCAGGCTCACCTGCAAGGACAGCAACAGGAAGGAAGTGAGCACAGCAGCCAGACCCAAGCCACACAAAATTACATGAACTTGAACTTGGTGTAACAATACCTGAATTTCATAAGGTGCTAAGGTTAGAACTGCAACAAAACTCTACACCAAAAGTCAGAGGTCAGAGCTATAAGTCATGATAAAAACAAGGAGGCAAATGCAATCTCAGGCCTCGAGCCCACAGATGATAAGTGCAGAGGACACTAGCTCAGCTAAAATGAATGAATTAACAGAGTCTGAAGCAAGGAAACAACAGCAGAAAGGTATAGAGGAATTCAGACCAGAATTAAGGCCTGAAATAAAAAAAGAAATTTTTGAATACATAGCATCAGAAGTAATGAATCAAATCCAGAAATGTATGGGGAAAACCCAGTGGCCACCCAGAACAAGCGCAGAGAACACTATTCCAGCTGAAACATATGAATGAACAGCATCACAGGCAAAGAAACAACAGCAAAAAGGTAAAGAGGAACTCATAGCAGAAATAATTTCTGAAATAAAAAAAGAAATCTTTGAAACTATAGCATCTGAAGTAGAGAATCAATTCCAGAAATATATGGAGGAAACCCAATTTGGAAAAAAGTCTGCAGTAACAGAATTAATAGCAGAGCCGGGTGTGGTGGCACATGCCTTTAATCCCAGCACTTGGGAGGCTGAGGCAGGAGGATTGTGTGAGTTCCAGACCAGCCTGAGCTACAAAAAGTGAGCTCAAGGCCAGCCTGAACTGCATAGTGAGACCCTGTCTCAAAAAAAAGACAAAAAAAAAAAAAAAAAAAAAAAAAAAAAAAAAAAAAAAAAAAAAAAAAAAAAAAAAAAAAAAAAAAAAAAAAAAAAAAAAAAAAAAAAAAAAAAAAAAAAAAAAAAAAAAAAAAAAAAAAAAAAAAAAAAAAAAAAAAAAAAAAAAAAAAAAAAAAAAAAAAAAAAAAAAA
>PVKA01048191.1:0-13928 GCA_004027165.1 Ctenomys sociabilis
CGCCCTAGTCCTAGCCTTAGCCAAACGAGAAGTTGTTTGCTACGGAGACCATCCACCCCCAGGTGGGGGTGGAAGGCGGAAGCCAGCGCCGTCTTTATGGTGCGGCTGTGCCTTTAAGGTGAGAGCACTCACCCTCAGGCGGGGGTGGAAGGCAGAAGCCAGCATCACCTTTCAGGCGCAGCTATTCGGCTCCCTACACAGTTTCAATAATTAATACATTGCATATTGTTGTCTTCTTAATGGTTATTTATAGTACAAGATGCAGACATAATATCCTGTCCATAAACACTATTAGAACAAATCATCCTATTCACTGAATTAAGAGAAAGTAGCTGCATATCTATTGGATATACACATACAAAATGGTCCTTCCTTTGTATCCACCTGTTTGTTTAGTTTTGTCAGAGAAGGGTGTTCCATTGTCATTTTACTATTGTAGTTTGCATTAATTAAGCAAAATATTATATTATATACCAGTAGTCCATAATAGTAGTGCGTTATTCATAGGACTGGCAATGTCAGAAGTTGTTGACTTGAGCCTTTTACAGCTCAGTATATTAATATTGCTTTCCTTTTTATACTTTGTTTTTATACTTTTCTACTGGATTGTTAAGACCAAGATAAAGCAAGACCTATATAACAAAAAATGTAACTTTTGTATCTGGCAGTGTCAGTCAAATCCCCTCAGGATTTACCATGAAACCCTGTAACACACTTTGTAGATCCTTTGTCAATGTCAGCCATGTGGATGAGTCATGGCCATTGCTTGACCAATTTGCTCTCTGTGAAAGCCTGAGAGAATGTTTTCTCTCCATGTGACCCTCCTTAGGCACAATCTACATCATCAGTCACTTTCCTCTGTGGCCCCATAATCTCATTCATCAGAAAATTTAGGACACCACTGAGTTAGCCATGTGAATTTTTTGATCAACATGTTATTGAGTGCAAAAGCCATGATGTGTGGCCAAAGTGCTGAGTGAGCAAGCTCGCCATCTTGTGCTCTTTCCCACTGTGGGACAGGAAGCCCCTGCTCACCTGGCACTTTGCAGCCCGGACTCCAAGGCAGAGAGGTACACAGTAGAATCGCCCTCACAAAAACCCGGATTACCTAAATCTGGAGTGAAACTACCCTGTCAAACTGTGGTTGAATTACAACTGACTGATTAATCCATACATTCTTAAAAACTATAAAGTTTTGTGCTAAAATACTGATTTTAGTGGCAATAGTTGATGTAAGGTCACCCTTTAACATAAGAAATCTAAGGTACAAAGTGCACATCACTGTTTTCTCCCAAAGCACCTCAGACAGAACACACATTAAATTTCTCCAAAGTTCAGTTCACTTATGAGAAAGAAATGCCTATAATGACATGTATGTATACATGCACAAATTAGCATTTATTAGGCATCTACTATGTATTACATCCCATATATGATGCCTATTTTAATTCCTACCACTATTTTTGGTAGGTATATTCATATTAACACTTTTACAAACAAAAAACAGTGACTTTCGGAGGTGATAAGCCCTCCCATTTTTCTCAGTAACCAATGGGCTTTGCTACCTGCATTATTCTGCTTGGAAACTGAGGTGCAGATGTTCAGAATCTCTCATGGCCCCATATTCAACTGGGGAGGTAGAGATAGGAACAGAAATGAGGTCTCTGGACAAATGGACGGGCTGTGATTCTTCATTCTCTCAACTATTCAACTGGACTGAAATTCCCAGGAAAAGGCAAACATTTTCACAATCACAGTCACCTTTGGCATTTGGCAGTAGCCTACATTTATCTTCTGCCATTTCTCCAGGGGCATGATAAAATGTGGCATTCATTTTAGATAACACAGAAATGGTTTACAGCTTGAATTTCTTTAATCTCTGTCACTTATTTCTGAGAACCCTGCCTTGCTCTTCTGTGGTCGTGTGGTGAAATTCATCTGGAACACATACTATTTATATTGACTTGCCTTTTTATTCCATCTTCACTTTTCAGTATAAAAGCAAAGTTTTTGGGCTTGAATTATGCTTTTCACTTTCTTTATGGCAATGATTTTCAGAGAGAGAAATGATAGTGGTTTCCATATTCACATTTCCCAATAAACTTGTCATCAAGGGTTCTCAGAGAGCCCTCATTAATCACTAGTAGTCACTTCTTCCATGCAAATAAGAAGTCCTTGAAATGATTTGGGCTACGCTTGCTGCTGATTCAATGACAAAACTGAAAATAATACTGCCTGTTTAAAAACTTGAAGATGTTCCTTGGTAATTTCTGAGCATTGTAAACAGTAAATGCTTGGTCTGCTCTGGAGATGGGAAGAAAACAGGATGGACCAGTCCTGGAAGCAGAAAAGTTAAAAGAGAAGGAAAAGAGTGTCATTTCAAACAGACCAAAAAAAATTAGGTATAAAAATTTATTTTTGTTCATTTTAATCTGGTGGGCATTACATTAAAAATTCTACTGAAATCAAAATATAAGAACTAAAGAATCATAATTAAAAATTATATTTTTGTGTGTGTGTATTTTCTTCAAATAAACAAACCGTCTTGTGGATCCTTTCATCTGAAACCTGTTTTGGCACAGGATTGCCTGTGCAGATCGCTGGACAAACTAGTTAGAGGAGTTTTCTGGATCAGTTGCTGGAAATGTGACTTCAATCTGTCCCTGATTTCCTGTGGTAATCTTAAAATGTTAATCTGTGTTGCCTGATTTCTCATCAGTAACTTTATTCAAATATGTGTGTGGCAGGGGAGAGAGGTCATAAGGAGGTCAAAAGGGAAAGCAAAAAAATACAAAGTTTCACATTTTTGGGAACAATAGTGTAGATTTCCTGAACAGTCCAACAAATCTATATGTCCCCCACACTCTTCATTCTTAAAATCAAGCAAGCAAGAAAGAATGTATTGAAATTTTTCACTGTGAATAAATCATAAATATTTTAGATAAATAAATAAATAAATAAATATATTTTTTTTAACTTGACTGGAACTTTATATAATATATCTGAGTATCAAAAGATGCTGTGCAACACCATTAATATGCACAATTCCTATATGTTTCTCCATCAGTTCATAAAAGGGGACCAAGAGGTGAAGGGAAAAGGAAGATGATAAAAAACAAGATGTGTGATACCTATGCATCAACTCCCCATGATGGATGTAATTACTGTGTACTGCAAATACACACTAATAAAAAAAAAATTTTAAATAAAGAAAAACTAACTTTAATTTAAATTTAAAATTGAATATAAAAGGGGAAAATGACAAATGATTGCATAAGTACATGTATCGAGATATTTCCAAATATCTGTCATTCTTTTTTAAATGGAGGCTCTGGATAAGGTATAGGATTCAGTAAAAGTGGCACCTATCTCTATATATCCTTGGCCTGCCATCAATTAAAGCCACTAAGCAATTAGTGTGTAAGCAGAATATCAAAAGAGAGAATAAGCATACAGATTTGATTAGTTTAGCTTTTTGTCTTTTTAAGATCTAGTCTACCACCAGGCGCTATAGCTGCAGCCCTTTTTAAACTGTGGGTTATTGCATTTTAATTTTTGTGGCACTAGGCAACAAGGCCATGGCCTCACACACTGGGCATGCATTTTACCACTGAGCTATACCTCTAGACTTTTTCACTTTAAGATAGGATCTCCCTCAGCTTTCCAGGCTGGCCAAGTAGACGTAACACAGCCTCATACTACCATGCTTGGCCCAGGTTAGCTTTCTCAATGTAACTATTAGAAATTGTTTCTGATCTTGACTATGCATCAGAGTCTCAAGTGGATCTTTTTTAAAATATAGTTTTGGCCCCACATCTAAACTACAGAGTTAAACTTTCTAACGATAGTCATAAATCTTCATATGTAAATCTGGATAGCAGACAAAATTAATAGACAGACAGACAGATACATACATACATACATACATACATACATACATACATACATACATAGATTCATACATACATACATAGATTTAGACCAAACTCATTTTTATTATTTTGGAGCATTGTTATTATTGACTATTGTTTTTCTGCTCACTTTTAAAATTCATGTCAATGCAGTCTGAACTGACCATTTGCTGAGTTGTGTTAGTAAGTTTAACAGGAATTTTTCGATTCAACGTGTTCAATAAAGTTGTTATTTCAAGATTGTATTCCACTAGAAACTTAACCTTTGAAATTATCTTCCTCTGGGAGCTGTCTCACTTCTGGCATTGTTGACAAGGTTTCTTTGTTGTAGTGTAGCTGTGTGCACTGTGAGAGATACAGGAGTCTCCCTGGTCTCTACCTGTTGGATACTAATCATCACACTAAAACTCTGCTTTCTCACCATTCCCAGTAGCCCTTAGGGAGCAAAAGTGTCTCCAACTGAGCCACTGCTCTCTGTTAAAAAGGAAACATCACAGAGAGATCGAATGACCTGAGCTGGTTTCTGCCTGCCAAGCTTGCTCTAACTGTAGTCTCCCACATAACAGAGGAAGCACCTTAATGTGCTTTCACCATCTTCCTGTCTCCTCTAGTCAACACCTCCACTCATACGGTTCCGGTTGTCTCTACCACAATTATATTGCACTCCGTCGTTCCTCAAGTCGCAGAGTGGTTGGACTAGCTCTTCTCTTTCCTGAGACTTCTCCTCACAGTCCCAGCCCCCATGTCTTATTCACCCCAAGGAGCTGTGTGTTGGAGATGTTTCACCATAATCTTGGTTCAGAGGTTTTGGCAGACTCAGAATGAGAGGTAGCTGTCTTCCCTCTACTTAAGTTTATTTTTTAATTCTTTGTCATTGTGCTTTATCATTTACTAGGTGTTTTTTCTCTGTATTTAACAGGTGTTTCTTTCTGCAATTCTAGGGAGATGTAATCTCTGGGAATTAGGGTATGTGAAGGTCTGAATAGATTTTATAAATCTATGATGAAACAAATAAATATTTTGAGTTAAGATGACACATTAGCACTGGGGAGAAGGCTCACTAGAATAAGGGCTTCCCTGGCAAGAGCAAGGGTCTAAGTTCAATGCCTGGTTCCGCCAAAAAAAAAAAAAAAAAGATTGCACAGTAGCTCATTTGGGGTTCCAAATTAACTCTGAAAATAGAAAGGGAGATAAAAGAATCTTGAATTGATGAAATTTAAATACTAAATTAATAAATGTAAATACAGAGTACTTGTATGATGTTAAGTTGGAAAATCAAGTTTTTTTAGCAGAAAGATGGCTGGTGTAGTTAGCTTAGGTATTGCAAAGTTGGTTTTAAATTCTCATAAGAATTTATCACTATTCTGCTTAATAATAACTCCCCACACACTGTTTTCACCATGGACAGAGGCCTTTGGGCTCCACAGAGAGGCCACCCATTTTTTGGTTTTCCTTCACTTGATAAACACGCTAGATTCTATAACTTTTTTGTGGTTCATTTGTTTGATTTAGTTTGTTGGTTGGCTGGTTTTGTCCCCAAGGTTTATGAGACATTGAATTTACACAGTGTTTTCTTATACATTATCTCAGTAATTATCTCCATTTTCAAGTAAGTACCAGGGTAAGAAGTATGCAGTTACCTGCTCAAAGTTAATAAATAACAGTTCTCAACATGTAGATTGGTTGATTCTGAGCACAACACACTTTAAAATGCAACTTCAAAACTTTCCTTCCATTAACAAAAATACTTTCATAAATGTCTAAGATTATAATGCCACTGAAGCAGAGGACCAGCTTAACTGCTTGGCTTCATTTTGTTTTATTTTTGGTTTTTTGTATTTAGTACTGGGTCTACAGGGTCTCACTACTCTGATTGGACTTGTCGTGATCCTCCTGTTTTCAGCTTCCCAAGGCTGGGATTACAAACCAGTTCTACCACGCCCAGTGCCAATCACCATCTCAGCATGCCCCAGGGGAGGGCTGGCACAGCACTTGACTGCTTGTTAATTGCTGCTCAAAACCAAGCCTGCACAGTATTGCCAGGGCTACGAGATCCTCAAGTATGAGAGTGTTTTGTTGGTTTCCCCAAACTTCATTTTCTTTTATGTAGGCACCGTTTCCTCTCGTCAGATTCCTAGCTTGACTGCCTTTGTTTTACACTGTGGTGCTCTGGGATGGGTCTCATCAGACCTAGAATGGAAACTTTGTTAGCCTTACACCCAGGTGCAGGTTGTGCCAGGCTCCCTCACCCCTTTATCTAAAAGTTAAAGCACAGTCATTGCAACTCACTCATGCTTAGATATGAACAGCATGTTCAATGTTATATTCCATTCTGGTAAATTCAGTGAATACCTGTCATGTCTCTTCCTGTCCTAACCCTTCCTGGGGACATAAAAAGGGAGGAGACAGGTGGGGTTTTCCCTTTGCATAAATCAGGTTTCCTGGAGTTTCCAATTGTTTCAACTGGAAATAGTGTACTAATTAGCAATTAATATTCTGAAATTACCATTTTTTGTAGAAATTTCCAAATCTGTTCTGCTAAATCCAAATTATTTTCCAAATTAAGGGGAAGCAGGATCAGCCCAACCTAGCTGTCCTCTTACACAGGAACATCTAGGTCATCATCTCTCATAATTCTAACACAGAAATTCCCACCCAGTACAATTGACAACTGTGTCATACTAGCCATGATGGAGAAAATTCTGAAACATAATACAGTATCTGTATTGTATTGTATCATCTTGTTCTTTCCCCTCTGACTTCTTGGGCAAACTTGCAGCTGAAATTGTGCTAAATATAAATAGAAAATCAAATTCCCTGATAAAATTCTCATTATGCTGAGTAGAGGGAATCGAGAAAGGGAAAGGAGGGACAGACAATGTGGAAGACAGAAAGTACAGCACCCACCCGTGGTATAGGTGAAGTCAGTACATCTGGTTTCCCTCCACATCCACAGTCTTCTCAAGACAAACAAAAGAACAGCAAATCTTCTACTTTTGCCTGAATAATGTGTTAATATAGGATGGGTTGTCTTTTCTAGAGAAGACCATTAAGGGTATGTAAAACTATATCTTCTTCTTCTTCTTCTTCTTCTTCTTCTTCTTCTTCTTCTTCTTCTTCTTCTTCTTCTTCTTCTTCTTCTTTTTCTTTTTGGTATTTTAGTGAAGGGTCTACAGGGTCAGGGTCTCACTACTAGATCAGACTCATAGTGATCCGCCCATTTACAGCCTCCCAAGAGCTGGGATTATAGGCGTATGCCACCAAACCTAGTCTCAATTGTCATCTCAGGGGTGCCCTGGAGGCAGGACCATCACAGCAGGCCCTGGGATCAAATCTCTGGCCCTTGTACCTTCAATATAATCCACTGAGCTATTTGGCTGGCCTTTGCAAAACTGTATCAGTTGCCTGCCGCTAGACTTTCTCCTTCACTCCTTCAGAACCAGAATCAACCTGGCATCTCTGTCAGAAGTATCAGAACCTCATATGTTCAAACTGAAGCCATCTTTCAATAACTCATGTAAAATTGGAAAGTACTCAAAATTCATAATTATGAGATAATTTATATTAATTCAACATTACATTAACAAGTTAATGCAAAAAGAAAACAGCTACTTCAAAAACTACTTTGAAGACAACATGTTTTCAAGCTTCTGGGAGATTTCTATCGCCTTATTACCTTTCTTTGTTCTTTCCTATTTACTTATTATGCAGCAGGCTTAAAGATTCAAGATATGTCCAATTATGTGACCAAAATTTTCCTTATGAAAAATAAATATGATTTTTTTCATTTAAAATTCAAATAGCCATCAAGAAATACTCATTTCTAATAAGCAAATTTATTTTGCCATCAGGGTTGTGAGTACTGTTTCTAGTGCCACAGTTCATAGAGATGTGTGCCTCAACTTAATATTATTATCACTTACTGGTATTTTTTGTATTTTAACCAACCATATAGATATCTACATTACATTATAATTTAGCATTATTAATGCTAATAAACTCCAAGCTAATAACTTGACTAGAGTGAGACCTCTGGCACTTGAGTCAATCCTTTTCATAGGTTCTATTTTTAGAGCAGGCTACACAGTATGTGGTTGGTCCAATAGGGTGAATGTGATGAAATGCCTCAAACCTTACAAGCGAGAATGAAGCCTGTTAGTCAAATTATGCTTTTAATCTATAAATGCATTACATCATGAGTTATTTAGAGGAAAGGGTAGAGTTTCCTCCTGAGCTCATTACAGCATGAAAAGTAACATTCACAAGGTAGATTGTATTAAATGAAATTGTATCTTTCAGGTAGAAGTATTTTTCCCATGAGAAAGGGCTGTCTAAAAAGAAAACAACAGTATTTCTTCTCTAGTTCATGTATAAGTGAATGGAAACTTCTGAGTTCATTAGTAAAATATCTAGAATTCCAAAGGCAAAAAGGCAGTGCAAATTAAGTCTGCAAAACATGTAGGAAAGAGGAATGACTTTATTTAGGGAAGTGTTATAAATAGATTTTTTAACTTGAGTCTAGAAATTTTTCTAGCAGCATAAAAATCCAAGCACAGCAAGAGCACTGGATCACTTAAATAGATGACATGTCTTATAGCCTCAGCTTGTGGTTTGCCAGCTAAATAGCTAAGAACTCCTGAAGTTCGAATACTTCATTAATGTTAAGATAACTAAAAGTTAAAATTGAGAGGTAATTTTCTAACCTCAAATTATTTCTGAAATAAACCTATTTTTAATGAATGAATATGAAGAGAGAGAGATGGCCATTTTATTACAAAAAGTAACAAAATGAGTATTAGTTCTTTTAATTTTATTGTTCTTATATGAATTACTCAGATGATTGCCTCAAAGCTCTTTATGTTTTGTTTTATGGAATCAATGTGGGTATGCTTTGAACACATGTCAAGACTCAAAAAAATCTTAAGAACATTGGCAACATCTAATCTTTGCCTAGGAGGCCTGGAACTGTCTGTCAATCCAAATCCTTCACCATGAAATTCAAGGCATACCCAACATTAAATAAAAGGCATATAAGTTTTATTTCATAACCCTGGAGTACAATGTCATTAAAAGTTGGAGCTATAAAGCTAAATATCAGTGACAATGAGACTTCTGTAGCCTTGCATACTCATTTTCATTATCTTTGACATAGACAGATAGATAGATAGATGATAGATAGAAGATAGATAGATCGATAGATCGATTGATAGATAGATAGACAGACAGATAGATAGAGACAGATAGATAATAAATTTGATATGGTAAGTAAACATTAGTTCCAAGAACCTGTTAAATACAGTAGCATGTTGAGTCTGGTGAAATGCCTCTATAAACTGGTTACACGTAAAGACATACAATCTCAAGTACAGAAAATTGATTTCTAATACCATTTCCTAAATTAGCCTTGTATTGAAAATAGTTGAAAAGTCTACTTTAGATAAATATGGCAATAAAATTAAGCTGTGTCATGCCTAATGAGCTGAGAACCATCAGTGTTCAAGCATCTCACCGGAAATGGAAACTTGTGAAACCCAAAGTTCTTGAAGTGTTTTTAAAAAGTCATCTTATTATAAAAATAGCAATGTTTCATTCCTCATTTTTAAAATTTTTTACCACTGGAACCCACTAAAATAATTATCCAGAGTATAAATCATCTGAACAGAGAACACACACACACACACACACACACATCATATTTAACTGACTGGAAACCATAAACTAAACAAGAAGTCTAAAACCAAAATTTTGAACTTATACTCATTTGTGCTTTTCACATAAGAAAATATGTAGTTTATTTTAACTAGACAGAGGCCAGATGAAGACAAAGAAGTAGAAACTCTCCTTTCCTAGCACCTCCAAATGATAATGGAACCTCAGAATGTTTGAAATCAGCTGAAACTCTAGGCAGCAAGGAGAACTTGAGTGTTCATCTTCTGCTCTCTGTTGAGAACTTTGAGTCTCTGAAAATGAGTAAGGAATAAAAGGAGTGAGATGGGAGTAGGAATTGAGAAATAACAGAATTATCCTGAAAAAAGCTTTGGGGAGGGAAGGAAAATATTCGAGCAAGATCCTTTAGTAACAGGATGCTATTTTATAAGAAATATTTTTCAATATCTGTTTTAATTTTTCCAAGATACATTAAGCATGAGTTTGTTGAAATAAAAACAGAGTTCCTGAGGTTCTTTTGCACACCTCAGATCAGCCAGCATTCGATTCTGTTCTGATGGGCCAACTGTGAAGGCAGTTCCATGCACGCAGCAACAGCCCTTCCAGGCCTGCCCAGTGTGTGAGAGCAATGTGAGCCCTGAAACACGAGCTCTCCACTTCTTGAAACAATACTCCAAAGACCACATTTAAACAAATGTCCAGCTGATTCTAAAAGTGGCTTTGGAAATTGCTAGAAAGACGTCTGTTGTTCAAGGTGATTCTTAAAGTACCAAACCCAGTGCCTCACCCAGCAAACAGCTATCGCTAACAATATACAATCAGCATTCTGCTGCACATTCAGTGTTCCTCTCTGTGGCACCTTCTCCTGCATCTAAGCAGTTGATCTTTTAGAATTCCAATTGCCCAGAAAGTCAGAACAAAGTAGATCCATGATAAATATGAATAATGGAATTAATGTGGGTCTTCTAATCTTCCCGTTTCTTTTCTTTTTCTTCTCATTCTTCTTTCTCAGGTATAACTGTATTATAGCATGACTATGAATATTGTAATCTACTAGAAAAATCTTGAAAGCCACAGAACATCAGTCTGGAGACAAGAAGAACAAAAACTATGCTTTCAATTAAAAATCGGGAATTGGGAGGCAAAAAGGCTTTTGCTTTATTTACCATGGTCAATCCATTCTATTAATTTTTAGTCTGAGATTAACTCAGAAACTCTTAGGCTGAATTAAAATTCTAAATTTCCTGGCACATCCACCATTTGAATCAGAATCACCTGGAATTTGTATTAAATATATAAATTCCTGAATCTCAGCTGAGACTTATTTAGATGGAACCCCTTGGGAATCACAGAAGAGACACAGGAATTGTTTATATAGCAAACTCTTAAGCAATTTTGTTTTTGGAGGAACCAGCGATTGAACTCGGACCCTTGAGCTTGCCAGGGAAGCACTTATTCCACTGAGCCATCTCTCCAGCCCCTTTTCTTAAGTAATTTTTTAAATGTTCAATATAGTCCAAAAAACTAGCATTAGAGAGTAGCTGGCTCAATTCATAACTTCCTTATCCTTCCAGAATTCCAGTGGAGGGAAGATTTAGCCATCTTTTGCTGTAAAAGAACTTTAAATATTCATTCCATATTTATCAAGGGCTTGAGTCACACTTGTAAATGCAAAAGGAAAATTAGCATGAATTTAAATATGTTAAGTACTTTTCACTCTACACAGACATTTTGAATGTTAAACTGAGAAAATAATGTAGGCTACGATTTTCAAAGCAGCTGATTGATTCTTCTTTTGGAATAAGTCTTTATGTGAAAGGTAGTTTATTAATCCTCTCACTGAATCACTATGAATATCAATAGACTTAGAAGATAAGTTGTAAACTTATAATATTAATAAAGACTAACTGATTTATCTCAATTGATAATGATATGTACAAAATGTGATAGTATGATTTCTAGACTATAAATGACAATAGCAATGGCAGCAGAAATAGCAGAGGTGACATCATCAACCACAGGCCTGGAGGCAAAAAAGGCCCTTCCATGGGGAAAGGAGCCCAGCTGTCCATCCTGGCAGCATCTGTACAAATGCTATCACTCTGGCCTATGCACAAATACAGGAACATCCAGTGCTCAGACAATATATTTGGTCACAGATTGTTACAAATTAAAAGAGACTGCAATAAAATGTATCAGAAAGTGATTAGGTTTTTTTCCAAAGTGTTTCCATTCCCTGGTTTTGAAAACTGTTAGAATATTGCAAAGTATGCTTAGAAATAGAAACAAAAGGTCACTGCATTTGGTAGAACAGAAAACTATGTTCATATGATGCTTGAAATGACCATTAGCTAGGAAGACAATTTTGAAATCAATTTTCCTTATAATTGATGATATGCCTTTGTATCAAGTGACAAACATGACTAGGAAACAGTATTCCTAGACAAACACAAATTCTGCCATCTTTTCCAAAATCATAAAAAAAATTAAGCTCACGAACCCAAAGTACCACTGTATAAAAATATTTTTACTTACATGCAAGTTATAAAATCTATGCCAGTTTGTTCTTCAATCTGTCTAAAGTACAGAAACACCAGTGGCCAAGGAGATGGCTTAGTGGAGTAAATGCTTCCCTGGCAAGCACCAGCACCTGAGATCAATCCCCAGTTCCATCAAGAAAGTAAAAAATAAAAAAAGTACAGAAACATCAAAGGAAGCTTAATATGCCTTTATATAAGCAGGCTTTTAATTTAGATATACACAAAAATTGCTCTGTATGAACATTTACAGAAAAGTTGCTCTGAAAAAACTATAAGCTTGGCCAGTGCACACCAATCACCTGGATGTGTTGCAGAAATGACAATGCTGACAAGGAAATGTGGTATGGTCCACAGGAACTCGTGTGGAGTGAGCTGAAGGGGTCGCACTGCACATCCCATCTGGCCTTGGGCTCACATGGAACCCAGCCTGGCCTCAAGTTAACAATCCTCTTGCCTCAGCTTTCTGAGTGCTGGACAAAAGGTGTGAACCCCTGCACACCTGCCAGAGCTGACATTTTTAACAAGGCCCCCTGGAATGTTGCTGCACCCCTCACTTTTTTGTGATATGTTGCATTTTTACTTATTTTTATTCATTCAAAAATATTTTCTAATTTAACTTTTGATATCCTAGATCACTGGGGTATTTTTAAATGTGTTCTTTAACTTATAGCTGTTTGGAGACTATCTAGATATTATTCTATTACTGACTTTTTATTTAGTCAGGAAATGTATCTACTGAAATTTGTTTCATAGGCAGTCTGTTTCATTTTGTAAATTTTCTGTTACTGTTGAATGAAATATTTTCTAGAAATTAGGTCCAGAAAGTTGAAAACATCACTCAAATACTCTAAAACATTTAAAATGTAAGCTTAAATGTGTAGTTTTTCTCATATGCACTCCTTGTTTTACATTTGTGGTTGATGGATCCATATTTATCTTGTCAGAGTATGTTCTCTATTACTTCTGTGATATATTTTGTTTTTCAAAGATTATGACATTGCCTCCCCTCTGCCACACTTTTTTTAAAGATAATATTAGAGAGACTCCAGGCATGATACCAGTGAGAAAGTGGCCCTACCTAGAATCACACCATCTGTGAACATACTGACATGTCTCCACATCAGTGCACGACTATCACACTGAGCACATGTCCACTGTTCCCAGAGCTCCCAATTGTCCAGCAACAAATAGGGGCAGCTTCCAAGTTGTTACCAGCACTTTTTCTGACTCGTCAGTGACACACGAACCAACTGTTTACTGTTCTGAAGTTTATTACTCTGACTAAGAGTGTGCAAGAAAGAAGGCTCTCAGTAAATCTATATTTACTGAGGAGATGACATGAAAGTGGATAGGATAGGGAACTATTAGAGAAGAGGAAGAAGAGGTTGGTAGTGAGAAGAAAGGGAGGGTAATAGAAGGATGTGGTCCAAGTCTGCTGTGTGTTTACACACAAACAAAAAGTACACCAAAATGAAATCCTATAGCCTGCATAACTAATATTGCAAATAAAAGAATAGATGCAGGCTAGATCCCAGCTAATTTTTAGCTACTTTCTCCTCAAATTCAATCACATGTACTTTTCCAGGAAACCTCAATCCAATTGAAGCTCTTTTTTTTCATATATTTGTTCACTTCTTTAATGTCGTCCTCTGAGAAGTGTGTATTCATCTCAGATGCCCATTTCTGAATTGGGTCTTTAAATTTGAGGGCCCTGTTATATCTTAGTTCTTTATAAATTCTAGACAGTAGACCTCTGTCTGATTGCTTATTAGTTAGGATTTTTTCAAAGTTTGTGGGTTGTCTTTTCACT
>PVKA01048192.1:0-13930 GCA_004027165.1 Ctenomys sociabilis
TGTTGACAAGATAGTTAAGGCTAGGTTAAAAATTCTGATCTTGATGCAATGTTTATCACCAATTTGAGCTTCACTTGTGTTTTTGCCTGAATTGAATTTCTTGTGATGATTACTTAATTTGGTGTCTCACATATCATTTTATTTTAAAAGATATATTTATGTTCTGTTTTTGGCATCACACTCTATTTTCTAGTTTTAAATTTTTGATTAATTTTATTGTTAAATTTTAGAGGTAGATAATAACTACATTCAACAGGGAAAGTTTGTACCTGTACATAATACATCTTGATTCTTCTTTATTCTGCAGTTATGTTCCCTCATGACCCCTTTCTTTCTTTTTTATTTTCTTTCTTTCTTTCTTTCTTTCTTTCTTTCTTTCTTTCTTTCTTTCTTTCTTTCTTTCTTTCTTTCTTTCTTTCTTTCTTTCTTTCTTTCTTTCTTTCCTCTTGTGAAACTGGGGATTGAACTCAGGCCCTTGTGCTTGCCAGGGAAGCTCTTATTCCACTGACCCACCTCCCTGGACCTCTTTCTTTCTTTACAGAAATTTTGTTCCCATTTTATTTCTTCTTTTATTTTGCTTTTCCTTCCTTCCTTTTCTGCTTCCCCATCTTTTGTTCTCTTCTCATTTGGATATTTTCTTCCAGTTCCCCAGTACATTATACACTGTGGTCTTTATTTACCATTTTAGTTTCCCACACCAGAGAAACAATGTGATATTCAAGCAGGGGCCTCCAATTTCGTTCAGTTAAGAGTATGGACCCTTTCTTTTCCTCCTGCCTGAACAGTTTTTTCCTATTTGGCAATGCCCTTTACACACTTCAGTCATTTTTTACATATTCAGTATCTCATGCCAGAGAGTGTGACATCTACATGTGCATCCAGTTCATTTCACTTGAGGGTATGCCCTTAAGGTGCATCCATTTACCTAGAAATATCTCAAGTTTATCTTTCTTTTCACCTAAGTAATATTCCATTGTATTAAGAAAATATATTTTTATCCATTCTGTTAATGGACATTTGAGTTGTTTCCAAGATTTGTTTTCTCAATCTTTGCATTTTCTATCTTTCTATTTAAAGAAAACCATTCTAGTCTCATTATTCACTTTTTTCCTGTTTATTTCATATTGAAATGGGTGCCTGAGTACCTATTTTGTCCAGTGTTTTATAGACTCTTACTCTTTCGTACTAAAATTTCCCCCAGATTAGGGCATAAAAGTTTTTCTAAATTGGTTTGTTTGTGTCATTAACAAGCCATGGCCATCTGAATTTTTTTTAGCAGAATTTATTGACAGAAAGAAAGCTTCTGTCCCAGAGAAGAAGAGAAGGGAACCCAAGTGGGTTACCAAGAAATCTCTCTCTCTCTCTTTCTCTCTTTTCTTCCTTCCTTTCTTCCTTCCTTCCTTCCTTCATTCCTTCCTTCCTTCCTTCCTTCTTTTGTTTTCTCAGTACTAGGTATTGAACTTAAGACCTTGCACTGGCCAGGAGGTGCTTATGACACTGAGCTATCTCCCTGATCTACAATGTGTCTTTCTAGGGATTTTTGTCGAGCAGAAGCATGAGGTGAGGTGGATCTAAGTTGGAAAAATGGGAACTCACAAGGTGGGCATGAGGTAGAACAAAAATATTGTCCACCAATAAGATTGATTACAAGTATAATTGGTCAGGTAAAATGGATTAAATAAGGATCAAAGAGGTAGGGTGTCACATAGCAACCAGCTGTGAATACTGCACAGGGGATCTTCTTGTAGAGGGCTGGGTTAGTGACTCTTCCTGGCTTTTATAGTGATTAATACCTAGTTAGAATATCAATCCCTGATGTCTATCCTTATGGAGTTATATGGCTGCATTTGTTTTATACTTTTGTCATGAGGCCTAGCCCACAGAGAAAATGACTATATCTCCCTCAGTTGCAAGCAAGGTATCTTGCTTTCCATACTGGGTCCTTTGAGGGCCTAGCCCTGTCTGATTGTCTATAATATTTTTTAAATAATTTTATTGAGAAAGAAGTAGCAATAGACAGTTTCAAAACAAGTTAATAGGAAAGTTACAATGATTAATACACTGCATATTGTTGTCTTTGTAGTAGTTATTCATAGTACAAGATACAGACATGATATCTTATTTAAGCACAGTTAGCTCATTTATTTATTTATTTATTTATTGCTGTACTGGGGATTGAACTCAAGAGCATGTGTTTGCCAGACAAGTGCTTAATAGTACTGAGCCCCTGGCCCCATCAGTGTTAGTTCAAAACTTTCTTCTCATTTAACTAAGAGAAAGTAGCTGTATAAATATTATATATATATATATATATATATATATATATATATATATATATATACATACATACATATATATATACATATAATGTATTATATACATACACAAAATGGTCCTCCATTTATCTCTCTCTTTTTTGTTTACTTTTGTCAGAAATGTGTGTTCCATTGTCATTCTTATACTATATGTGCATGAATTCAACAAAGTAATCCAATATAGTCTACTAGTCTATAATAGTAGTGGGTTATCTGCATGACTGGCAATGTCAGAAGTTGTTGACTTGAGCCTTCTACAGCTCAGCATATTAACACGGCTTTCCTTTTTATACCTCATTTTTAATTTTCTGTGTAACTCAGTTACCTGCCACACTCCCCCCTCCCGCGAAGAAGCAGCCCGACTGCTGTGAGGGAATAACGGGTGCAGACCTCTCTGGCTTCTTAGTGCTGAAAGGGGTTATAGTTGTTGCCAGCAGTCAGAGAGACTCTTCAGAGGTGCTATCTGAAGACTCTCAGTAGACACCATGCATTTTTATCTCGGATCGGCATGTGACTTTAAGAGTGGAGGAGAAAAAGTCAAAGAAACAACTATTATGTATGTCAGGCTGCACCGTTCTTTGAGCATATTCTTTCTTTTTTGCAAAAATGTTCTGAACTAATTTTTATCCTGCTATCTTTCTGGAATTAACTACTTCTTATTAATACTTGGTTTATTTTGGAGCCCCAGATACACAAACAAAGCAAAGAGAGGCTCTAGAATATTACCCTATTGCCCCTATCCTTCCTTCCTCTGGTCTAGCAGTAGGAAGCAGTGTGTAAGATTTGTCCAACCTGTACCTGACACGTGGTTTACACACAGGAAGTCACCTCCATTCACACTTTTGCACAGCACATGTGTTGTTCTTTAGGTAGCTGTACTCTGAAAAGTAAATCCACAAATTCCTAAATGTTTACCAACTGTGGTTTTGAGCAACTATATTTACAAAAAAGCTGTAAAGATTTTCTTCTCAAAACGCATTAGTTTTTCTTTTTTACAAAGCAATTGATGTTCAGCACATTTATAACAACATTATAATTTTGTTACCTGCTTCCTTTTTCCTCATCAAAGACAGCAAAGTGGATTGAAGCTAGAAAATTCATTATCCACTACTTTACTCACAGCTTTGTTACTATTTTAAAGTTGACCATTTTCCTCTTTCATTTTATTACCATTTTGTTCCAAAGTTTTAGTGGAAACTAAAATAGTACACTTTTTTCTAAACAAATTTTAGATGAACACATTTCAAAACTGTTCTTAGTAGTTTGTTTAAATTGAGATATTAGGTACCAATTTTGGAAGAACTGTCATCATTATGAGACTCATTACCAACATTAGTTTGGAAATACACTTGTGTACTAATACAACTAAAAGTGTGGATAGATATTATAATTTTTTATGTTCTGCATCAACTTTTCAAAAGCAGTTTTAGACAATATAATCAATATAAGGCACCAGAGGGTTTTTACTAGTAAAATGAGAGCTACATTCCTGCTATTATTTGTGTTTGAAATTAATTTTCTGAAATACACTTTTATTTTTTGAAAAATATATTTTGCATTAGCTAATGGAGATACCAATTTAATGGTGAAATTCTGTAAGGGACTAATTATTTAATAAATAAAGGGGTAATACATACAGTCTTTATTTCTGTACATGGCTGAACAAAATAGCATTAAACCTATTATTAGTATGTTTATTAAACACATTTTATTTAGTTTGTGCTAATGTAATATTCATAGAAAGATGTTCTTTTTATTACACATTATTTTCAATATTCTTCAAATATTTTATTTTGTTGATAGAAAAATTGCATTTTCTTGACTTTGGTCACATATTGAGTATATAAATTGTATAGCCCAATAATTTCATGATATTGTTCTACAAGCATATTACTCAGAAAATACTAGTCATATAAAAATACATTCCCAAAACTTAATTAAAATGTTTTACACATCACACTTGAAAAAAATCTTTGATTTCACAAAGCATATAATCAATGCTGTAAAATACATAAGCTATGTTTGGAAATTATTTTAGTATGTGAAACTATTCTCCTCTACCTGAGATGATATGGAGTGTTAAGTGGTGTACATACACACAAACTATTAAATTGGGATAAAGAGAAAATGAAGATTTTGTGTAGTGTTAATAACTTAGTGCAAAAGAAGTAAAGTGATTAAACTTATTCACATAACTACTTGGGTAACAAACCTGTGTCTCGGAGCAAATGCCTAAAAACACTTCTACTTTCCTCCATTGTGCACCTTGCTGTCCAGTTGGAGCACACTTTGGAAGTAATATTGCTTTCCTTGATGAGAACCTGCAGAGATAAATCAAGCAGTAGACATTGAAATATTTTGTCTTGATAAATATTTCAACTGTGGAATTTAACCAGTGATTCTTAAAATGTTTAATATCTACATGAAGTCCCTGAGAGGAAAAATGAGATATTTTTCATTTGATGACTTTGTATTCTATTACAATAGTACAGCACCCCAGGCCTCGGGCACCTCATAAGCTTCCCATAATATAGGTGAAAATGAACATCTGTCATTCAAGCTCTATGGTATCTAGGCACTGTTTTAATTATGAACTCAACTACTTTAGCTTTATAAGGACATGCCAGCAGTATGCTTGATATTTTATATTTTAAATAATGCACATGGGAATGAATTCAAAGCATGAAATTCTTCACTAAAACACTGTCTCGAGAATGAATTTTTTTTTGCAGTATAACAAAGACCAAACTTCATCAGATAGTCATGCTTCAAGGAACATTTACTTTGAAAGATAATCTTCCTCTATTCCCTGTAACTCCTTCCTTGGTTTTGTAAATATATGTTTGGAGATTATAATAAAATACCACAAATATGACTTAAGGACAGGCTTTTGAAAGTACATTATATGACTGAAACTTAACACATATGATGGGTTTTTATTATGACAAATAATGTGGGAGGCATCACTATGATTCTTATAAAGATATTAGGAAGTTAATGCATTGATATCTGATAATTAAAGGAAATTTCAAGTAGCACCTAGATACAGATATTTAAACTAAAAAGGAATAATTGCCAAGATATTTAGTATACATTTTTCTTTCTATGGTTTACCAGAAAAACAAAAGGAGTTTGTTTGCAAGATGAAGCTTAACTGTTAAGTGCTTTCCTGAAAAGGTATAAATATCATATTACAGTGACACATTCCCCATATTTATAGAAGCACAATTTGTAATAGTTAACTATTGGAATCTGCTTATGTGGTCCACAGATGAATTAATAATAAAACATATTTATACACAACAGAGCATTAATACAACATAATGAATGATAAATTTGAGTCATATGTCAGAAAATGAATGCACCTTGAGACCATACTGTTAAGTGAAATAAAGTAGAAACACAATCTTAATTATCATATGGCTTCTCTTATAGGAGAAACTCAAAGCTTAAATAATTTAAAGATCAAAATAAAAAAAATGATAATAGGGTATGGAAGACAGATATTTCAGAAATGGGACGGAGTTCAAGAGATGGAAGGAGAGCCAGGGAAAGAATTATGAAGTGTTATGCATGTTAATTAGCTCCCCATGAGGTATGGAGTCATTATCTACTGAGAGGATGTACTACTAAAAATGAAAGAGAAAAATTATACAAAAAACATTCACATTTTGAGAACCAGTACAAGAACCCAGAACCTTTATGTAAGCATTTGCTTTTAAATCTTAATTACCTACAGCTTAATTCCATGAATTTACATCTACTCATCTCTAGATGGAAGTAATATGACCTTGACAAATACCACACTGCCTTTCCACTCTTCTGTCCATGCAGCACAGGGGGCCATGGCTGGCAATGTTCAGTAATTATGCATTTCCTCTGACAGTTCAGCCCTTTTCAACTTCAGTGGACACAAACCTTGATACACTTATATCCATATACTGATGCAATTTCTCGTGATGATGTATGTAATAAATCCCATATGTTTTTCTCTTACTGTAATATCTGGCTTTCCTAGGGAACACTTGTTGAAAACTTAGGACATAGATTAAAGATTACAAACTAATTTAATAAAGATTGGACAACAAATTAACATTATTTTATTTTATTTTATATTTTTTGAGACAGGGTCTCACTCTATAGTTCAGGGTATATGCTGAGCTCAGTTTGTAGCCCAGGCTGGTCTCAGCTTGCAACAATACTCCTGCCTCAGCCTCCAGAGTGCCGGGGTTATAGTCATGCACCACCACACTCCACTTGGATAACAAATTTCATGGTCTTGGATGTTTTGAAACTGATTATCAAAGGATTCCAGCTGTTAACTCTCTATGATCTTAAAACTTCTGTAAGGAGAATCTTCAGCAAGAATATATAGGAGGTTCTACTGCTAAGCACAGAGAATATTTATATGGTAAAATTATGCTCAAAAAATAATGAAGTATATTTTAGCAAGTGAAATTAGGGTGCATTTCAAAATTCTAATTTTTACATGTTGAAATTTTAGTACAAAGATGTGCACTCATGTGTGAGTCTTAAACTGTGTCTTTCTATGTGACTTTACATATTTATTAAGTGAAAGTCTTTTTAATTTTTTAAATTAATTTTATTGAGAAATAAATAGCAATGAGACAGTTTCAAAACCAATTAGTAGAACAGTTTCAATAATTAGTACATTGCATATGGTTGTCTTCGTAGTGGTTATACATAGTACAAGATGCACACATGATATCCTGTTCACAAACACTATTAGAATGAATCTGTTTATTGAAATAAGAGAAAGTAACTGTATATCTATCCTAACTGTTTTGAATGTATAGATACATAATGGTCCTTCACTTGTATCCCCTTGTTTTGGTTAGTTTTGTCAAAGAAGGGTATTTCATTATCATTTAAATGTTGTAGGTGCATGAATTCAACAAAATATTCCAATCTAGTCCAGTAGTCCACAACAGTAGTGGGTGGTTTGTAGGACTGGCAATGTCAGAAGTTGTTGACTTGAGCCTTTTACAGCTCAACATATTAATATGGCTTTACTTTTTATAGCTTGTGCTTATACTTTTCTGCTGGATGGTTAAGACCGAGATAAAGCAAGACCTATATAGTAAGAAATGTAACTTCCATATCTGATAATGTCAAAAAATCGCCTCAGGACTTATCCTGACATCCTGTACTACAGTTTGTAGATCTTTTGTCATGTCAGCCATGTGGATGAGTCACAGCCATTGCTTGACCAAGTTGCTGTCTGTGAAAGACTGAGAGAATGTTTTCTCTCCATGTGACTCTCCTTAGGAACACTCTACATCATCAATCACTTTCATCTGTGGCCTTATAATCTCCTTGATCACAAAATTTGGGACACAAATGAGTTGCATGATGATATGGTACAGGTTCTTGTATGTCCTGAGTCTTCACTGACCTTGAAAGGCTAGGGCCAAAATGTTGGCCATTCTTTCATCCCTTCTTTTTCTCTAATTTTTTGTTTGCAAACTTAGATTGTTAAGCCTCCAGAAGAGCTTATTATTATTACATTACAACATAGGCAGTTGAGCTTCACCTCACTGTCTGAATATCAAACATCTTAGACATAACATGGAACAGGCATTTTCCATCAAGTATTGATATATTAAAATTTACATTTCTACAGAATATGAAGAAAAAATTAAAAACAAAAAATTAAAAAAATAGGAATAAACAATTACGTATTTTTACACAGAAATCTAGAAATCTAACCATGCATTGTAGCAGGACAATCTTGTGACATTTTTTGTCACTTTTTTTTTATTACCCTTTGTTTAACATTTACTTGAGAAATAGTATGGCAGTAATTGGTATGAAATCACAAGCAGTATGTATTTAGAAGACCAGAATGACATACATTGGAAGCATGTATTACACATTGCTATCTTCAGTGCAGTTGCTCAGTTCACAGGTATCAGCATGTAAACTTAGTCAGGGTGAGAATCCTACCAATTAACCGTTAGTTTCAAAAACCTGCTGAAGCTTCTTAGGATCATTACTTTTACCATCTTTTGCATATAAATGTGTGGCTTTGCCCCTGTCACTTTTCCTAGCTTTTCTCCTTGCACTCTCCTCATTGTCTAGTCCTAAATTCTAAGTTTCCTTTTAATTGTGTTATACCTTTCTATTTGTATTTCTTCTTTTGAGTTCTTATACTAGAGAGACAATACAATATTTATACTTGTGGGTCTGGTTTGTTTCACTTATGAGTATTTCTGCCAATGGAGAGACCTTCAACACAACCAGGTCATCTACATTCAACCTTTTATATTATATTGTCCCCAAACTTTTATTGAAATTTTTGACCTAGATATAATTTTGCCTGAGAAACATTGTTTTGTAATTGTATTTTTATTGAGAATATCCAATCATTTAGTGTAGCAGTTCAACCTGTAAAAGACTAATCAACATTTCATAGGACATAGATAAATACAATCTGATCATTTAAAACATGACTGCTTAAATGAAATTGCCATGGTAGAGATCCAGGTTAAGAAGTAATTGGTGAAACACTCATTTTCTCATTTCTTTTCATAAAACATTATGTCACACATAAATATTTAGACTATCCAAATAATAGTTTTTTCATATCAGTAATGTTCCAGGAATTAATTTCCCTTGTAAGAGTTGTAGTTCCTATTGTTCTTTCTACTTTCAATTCTTTGTGAGCTCTTTTGTTTTATAAATTTGTTTTTCTTTTTTCCCTGTCTGTTATTGAGAACAATTTATTCTTGCTATGTAAATTCAATATTTATGTAATTTCCCTTTTGATAATATGGAAAGCATTATAATTTCAGTTACTTTATTCTTTAGAAGATCTAAGTTCATACAATATTATTAAAAACATATCTCATTTTATGAAAAAGCTGTAATCATCTCTTTCAGGAACCATTATTGGTTAGCATTTGTTAAAATGTGGTTAGGAGATTGATAACAGAATTTGGCTCAGAATCACAGTGGTAGAACTTTACAGTTCCTTACCTCTTCTCTAAGTGTGAATTGGCCTCAGAACATTTCTTATGTTAACACATAGTTATTTGCCTTGCTGTGGAATTCAGTAGAAGCAGTGCACCAATTTCACTTCCAAATCTGAGAACTTATGTTCTATGAAACAATTGTTTTTTCAAACATTGACATTATAAACATTCTGAAAATTTTAATGTCTCCATTGTTTTTTATCAGTACTGATCCACAAAATCTATATAAGTTGATAGTTAACAACAACAAAGTACATGAAACTTCTAGTTCTTCCATGCATTAATCAAAGGCAAATCAAAATCATTTCTATTCTAAAGACATGGCCAATTAAAAACAACGACATCAACAACAAAAACCAGCAAATAAAAAACTCATTGTACTAAAGTCTGATGATTTAACTTTCAAATTATTGGGGTGGATAGATCTAAGTAAAGCTGAAGACTGAACAGACAAATAGATGTGCTTTTATCTTCTCTCTCTTCCCCTATTTCCATGCATGATGAGGCTCTGAGAAATGGGCCGGTCTTGTTCGATTTTGGAGAACTGACAGGCAGCTGGGCCGAGTTGGTGACCCCTACCAGTTTCCAAGTCTTCCCACCCTTTGCATCTAAATATGAGGCACAGAGTTGCTGCTCTCACATTCTGTGTTAATGAAATACTCAGATCTTTGATAAACCTAGGGTTTTTGAGTCACTTATTGTGGAGGCTTTTTTATCAAAGTGAAACGATGTGTTTGTTCCTTGTTTCTGATAGAATTTCTTAATTGACATCTTTGGATCTAACTGGATTTTCCTTTGCTTTTCTTTTGTTTTGTTTGTTTTTTAGATTGTCTTGAGGGCAAAACGTGGTGTGAGTTACATAGGCGATATAGCAGTGGATGATGTTTCCTTTCAAGACTGCTCACCCTTGCCCGGTCCTGACAGAAAGTGTACTTCTGAAGAATTCTCCTGCGCTAACAAGCACTGCATTCCAGAGGACAAGCTGTGTGATTTTGTGAATGATTGTGCGGATAACTCTGATGAGACTACTTTCATTTGCAGTAAGTGAGAGTAACCCTAGTCTTTACTTCTGCTGCCTTTACTTCCTACAGTTAAGGAGGGTATGTTCAGGGTTACCAAACATAGTATTGGTACATGGCAATAGCATACTCATCAAAGGTAATTTAACTATGTAAATATATTTTTCTCCCTTTCAACAATTAATTGAGTTATACATTTTGCTTAAAAACAGCTTGGCTTTCTCATGTATATGTGAAGTAATTGGGGTTAAACTGGAAAACTGTTGTCTTTTAAGAAAAACAGAATGAAGAAAACTGGGCCACCTAAATGAAATTTGGGGAGAAAAGGAGTCACATTTATTAATCCATTCATGCAAGATAGACTCTGCAATTAGAGGCATTTCACAGAGTTGTCAATTTTGGTGACATTTTGGTGATGTATCAGATGTGATAAGCTGATAAAATAGTACACTGATAATATCTAAAATGGGCACAGTGATCTCCAAAGATAGATACTGATCAGCCATGTGAAACTATCAGTGGACATCATGTCATAACAAAGACTATTATTAAAATCTCTTTAGCTAAATGGGCCATATGTGTTCACTCCTGTAAGCCTCTAAAATGTCACAACACAGGACAACTCCTGCATCAACCAAGCACAAGTGACATGAATATAAATTGTCAGAAAGAAAGTTGACTAGTTTTTCCATTATTAGTGATAATTTCTGAGCAGGAAGATTCAGTTCTGTATTATTTGCTTTTTAAAATCAAGCATGAAATATCAAAGATAAGTTCAGTATAATAAGATCTCATTTTAATAGGGCTTATAGTTTTTAAACTTAATAACTTCTTGATCTTCGCAAAGCCCTCACATGTATGCAGGGAGGATACTATTAGTGTTTTAATGGATGAAGCTATCAATATGAGTAAGATGTTGGGGAAGTTCATCCAGTTTTATATTAGCAAGCTTGATCCTAGTAGCCGGTTACTTTAATTTACAATCCATTGCTCTGCCCAAGTACTATACTTCTATGTAAAACATAATGTAAGGGGTCGGGGAAATGGCTTAGTAGAAAAAGTGCTTGCCTGGCAAGTGCAAGGCAATATCAAAGCATGAAATATCAAAGATAAGTTCAGTATAATAAGATCTCACTTTAATAGGACTTATAGTTTTTAAACTTTCTCACTTAATAACTTCTATATCTTCAATCAAGAAGAAGATCAAGAGTTCAAGATCAAGTTGAGTTCAATCCCAGGTTACACCAAAAAACAAACAAAATACCCCATAACTTAAAAAAAAGTATTAAATGCACAAGTTTTTCAACCATCCACAAGTATCATAAATATCTGTTTCTTGAGTTGTGGATACTATTTCTTTTTCTTTCCCTTTTATTTTTTTATTTTATGTATTTGTCATGGGATCTCACTATGCAGCTTGAAATCAGAGTGATCCTCCTGTGTTCAGCCTTCCCAGCACTAGGATTACAGTCATGTGTCAGCATGCCCCGTCACCTCGGCCAGCTCAGCACACCCACGGCCCCAGTCCCTGTGCTTGCCTAAGCAGGTGTCTATTTCTTATAATACCCATTTTTATCATGTATATACTAAGGAAAAATATTTGGCCCATCTTGAATTTTGAATTTATTAATAATTCTCCAATACCAGAATCTTTAAATTTTGGCCTCTGTGAGGACATTAACCCCTATTCTGAGTACATTTGGCTTCTCGGTTCATGAAGTACTTTGTACCTTATGGGCTTCAATGTCATCATTTTGTGTAATTATCGTTCTACATGTGGTACTGTGGGTGTATGAGGGCTTCAGAGGTATGGCTTAGATGTTTCTTTCTTACAAAATAAATCCTTCTTATCAATCATCACAGAAAAATGTGCAACTTTACTTTTGAACACTTTCTGCTAAATTCTCATTAATCTTTGCAAGAAACACCTTTATGTCTTGTCTTTGTCTTTTTCATTTTAATATCACACAGATCTATCAAGTTATCTATTAAATAGAATAGATATCACACTTTTGAACTTTCTATAATGTTGTCAATTTCTGTATTTCTTAGCAGTATAATTTAATTATTTGGTAGGTAAAATATCCATTTTATAGCTAATTTTTAGTGGCTTTAATTCAGACTCTAAACCTGCAGAAAGTTTTAGGAATTTCTATGTTTGGAGAATATTTTGACGGTATATGTGTATCAAAGTGTATTGAAGGGCAGGGGAGATAACTTAGAGGTCTAATCACTTGCCTGGCAAGTGCAAGGACCCGGGTTCTATCCCAGGACCATGAGCTTCATAGTGAGACCCTGTACCAAATTTAAAAAAAAATAAAAGAAAAAATTCATTAAAAAAAATGTACTGAAGAGCTAGGCAGGTAGCTCAGCAAACTAAAGTGTCTTCTTGGGCAGAGCACAGCAGCAAGGTTCAGTCCCCGGCATGCTGTGCCAACTCTGCCCCTGGAGCACTGAGACTATGACTGAGACTGGGTGTGGTGGCACAGGCCCATAACCCCTGCACTTGGGAGGCTGAAACAGGTGAATCACTGTTCTACGTGGTGAAACCATATAGGTCCTGTGCTAAATATGAAAAATAAATAAATTAAATTAAATTAAAATGTACTGAAAACTACCTGCTGGGGAATAGTTGCTATAAACTATGAAGCCTGAATTAATTATAAGCCCTTGGAGAGTAATTTTCATCAGACAATGCTTTTTGATGAGCTGGTGTTTACTAAGTAACTTTTAAATTTTTGTGGGCCTTCTCATCTCAGCAGAGCTAGACCAAGAACATTTAATTATTTCCAGGTAATATATAGGAAAGGAAAAACTTCCCTTACTGTATAATGAACTAAAAAATTAGAAAAGTGAAAACATGCAGTTTTACACTGGATCTCATTATATAAAGAATGATTTCTCTTTGTGTATCATTGCTTATTTTTATTATGCACTTAAAAATTCAACTGTATTCCCAGTCTACTAGTCTTAAATGTTATGTTTTAATTATAGCATGGCTAGAATCTGCTACAAGAATTATAAGTGGTGCTATTATCCTGCATGTGCTATAAACTTTGATGTTCTAATTAGACCCAAAAGAATAGTGTGAAAAAATTAAAACAATCACCATAGTAACAGATTTCAGAAGTTTGGCTGGCAACTAACCAAGTTTTGGGGTTTAAAGCCTATTTCTTAAAAATTCTAAGTAGAGGCTAAATACATATTACAAGTAGAGTTAATTTTTACAATAAGCTTAGTTAGAAACACACTATCTAGAAAAAAAGCATTTTAAAAATCTACTTTTTAAAGGCATAAATCATATCATCTGGAAAAGTAAATAGTCAGTGTCAAAATAAAAGTGCTTTTTTACATTTTCCAGACTGATATCAAATATATCAGAAATATGGAAGTTTTGTTTACTGCTTTCTAATTTAAATACATTTATAAAACATAAGAAACAGTGAAGGTGCTTTGTGTATATAAGAGGCATAAAATCTCATCTGATTACGATTGCTATTGGCTCATTTGGAAGAAAACCAAATTTTCTTATTCCTTTATACATTTTAATTAGAAATTAATGTGTCTGCAACTTGGGGTATCTGGAACATTTTCAAAATAA
>PVKA01048193.1:0-13924 GCA_004027165.1 Ctenomys sociabilis
CGTGGTACCCGGGCTTACACAGAGACAGGCAAACTGCTAAGATCAGTCTTGTCCCAGATGATAGCCTAGAAGCCCTGGGACAGCTGCCAGCCCTGCTGTGGACACAGCTGGTGCTGGGGAGGGCAGCTGGAGCTTCGGGACTCGGAGCTGCCCGCCAGCCTCTGCTCCTACTGCTGTGCCACGGGCTTCCTGAGCCTCTAATTACTGGGAGCAGCCAGGAGCCGTGGCTTCCGGCTTCTGTTGTGATGAGGAAGGAGCCTGCTCCACCGCAGCTGCAGAGAACGTGGCCGGGCACTCTCTGGAGCAGCGTGGCTCTGCCTGCTCACTCCTCTCCCGTGGCGGTGGGATTCGGGCTCTGCTCACAGGTGTAGCAGCCAGAAGCCAGCCTCGAGGATCCGGACCTGTCACGCTAGGTCCCTTCTGTCGCCACCTGTGCGACAGATGCCATCTGGGGGCCACAGTCCCGCTCAGGAGCTCAGGACAACCGAGGAAGCCAGCCAGGCCCATCTGTGGGGCAATGGCTGGAGCTATGTCCTCTCCGAGGACGGCGGTGACTGGGTTCGTGAGCACTCGCTTGTGAACTCGGCATTGGGTGACGAATAGGATCTTGGCCAGCTTTCCCAGGCAAACACGAACCATGGAACAAACTAAGCTCATGAACTCAGGCACCACTGCCCCGGTCACGTCAGGGTCCCACCACCACGCCCAGCTGGCCCCGTGTCCTAAGATCCAGCCTGCTTCAAAGCACTGATGTTCTATCTATGTCCCTAAAAAGGGGCCCATGTTCAAAAGGACAAGGGACCCAGGCACCCAGTGGAAGGCACCCTCCTGTAGGGGTACTGGGTTTGATTCTGTCAGCTGTGCCAGGGATGGCAGCAGTGCATGAGGCGGCTCCTCTTTGTCCAATGCCACTAAGTGGCCATGGAAATCTAAACGTGGCTCAGAGGACACACCCAGGAAATCACAGATGGGGATGAAAGAGAGCGCGCTGATTACAGGACAGTGCAGCAGAGGGCAGGCCCGGCGCTTCCCTCGGCTTCCGCTTTTGCTCTTTATTATTTCCCGGGGTTGAAAATATCTAGCCCTGAAGTCTCTCAGACTTCCCATGTATGATTAAATTGTGAACTGTCGCTGCGAGTGTGAGATATGTGCTGACCTGGTTTAAGTCTCATGGCGACCGCCAGGATACTATTTATTAGGATTCCCATGTTGCAGGCATAGAAACTGAGCGTTGCCAAAGAAATAGCAACTCTTCCAGGGTGACGGTTCCAGGCCTGGGGGAAGGAACCTGAGTCTAGTCTCAGGGGGTTCAGAACTTAGCCGAGCCCAGAGGCTTTGCTTTGGGCTCGAGTGTGCTGGGCT
The DNA here is from genome assembly GCA_004027165.1 of Ctenomys sociabilis. Taxonomy (NCBI): domain Eukaryota; kingdom Metazoa; phylum Chordata; class Mammalia; order Rodentia; family Ctenomyidae; genus Ctenomys; species Ctenomys sociabilis. Next base: position 1,363 of record PVKA01048193.1, read on the forward strand.
GGGCCCATGTAGCCTCCTGAGACTGTCCCTGTGCCTATGCTTGAGGGCTGTAAGGAACTTCAAGTGCCAGGTAGCAGTCTAAACAACCCAGCTTCCCTGTAATCCCAGTGCTGGGGAGGCTGAGGCAGGTGGATCTCTGTGAGTTTGAGGCCAGCCTGGGCTATAGTGAGCTCAAGGTCAGCCTGACCTGCACAGTGTGTCAAAAAGACCAAACAAAATCAACCAACCAACCAACGAAACAAACAAACAAACAAAAAGCCTAAGAACAGCTCAAATGTCCAACAAAATAAAGTCCAACTAGTTAGGAGTGACCGGTGCCTGGTGTTACAGCCACACCATGAAATACTCAGTGTTCAGGGAAAAAGAAAAAAAGAGCTTGCTGATGCAGGTTAGCGTCTGCAACCTGGAAGAACTTCAGAAGAGTGATGTGGAGCTGGGGCCGAAGCTCTGCGGTCCAGCAGCTCAGCCCTCCAGCATGCCAGAGGCCCTGGGGCAGCCTGCAGTATGGCAAGAAAAAAGAATTATGGTGGAAACAGAGAAGCTGCACAGAACGTTCGTGCATGCTGAGGTTGCAGCTAGGGAGAAAAGCGGATCAGTGGTTACTGAGGCCGGAGAGGAGGGGAAAGACCATTAGGGAGCTCAAGAAAACATTTCTTCTTGGGCCATAGTGGCACACACCTGTAACCCCAGCACTGGGGAGGCTGAGGCAGGAGGATCCTGACCTGTTTGAGACCAGCCTGTGCTACAAAGTAAGCCCAAGGACTGCCTGAGCTGCATAGTGAAACCTGTCTCAAGTAAATAAATAAAATAAAAAGGAAGCTGGGCATGGTGGCGCATGCCTGTAATCCCAGCACTCGGGAGGCTGAGGCAGGAGGATTGTTGTGAGTTCGAGACCAGCCTGAGCTACAAAGTGAGCTTAAGGCCAGCATAAGCTGCATAGTGAGACCCTGTCTCAAAAGACAAAATAAATAAATAAATAAATTAATTAATTAATTAAAATAAAATAAAAATAAAAATAAAAAGGAGAAAAAGAAAACATTTTTCTACCTGTCTCTGTTCTCGGTAGTACTAGAGGCTGAATCCAATCCAGGGCTGCAAGCACCCTAGCCAGCACTTCACCACTGAGCTCCATCTCCAGACTGGCTTATTTTTTAAAACAAGATCTTGCCAAGTTTCCCAGGTTGGTCTCAAACTTACGATCCTTTTGTTTCAGCTTCTTGCGTGGGGGGGGGGGGCGCACCCCTGTGGTCTGGCGCAAGAGAACATTTGGAGGTGACTAACAGGTCATTACTGTATCTTAATTGTGGTGTTGGTTTCACCAGTGTGTACCTGTGTCAAGTACTCTTTGTAACGTAACTATCATGCACTCTGAATACATGTAGTGTTTTGCAAGAAATTATACCTCAAAAATGCTGCTTAAAAAAAATCAAAACAGGTATGGTGGGGCATGCCTATAATCCCAGCACCGGGGAGGCTGAGGCAGGTGGATCATCTCGAGTTCTAAGACTAGCCTGGGCTACAGTATATGCTCAAGCTAGCTTGAACTGCACTGTCTCAAAAATCCAAAACACAAATCTGTCCATCCGTTCATACATACAGACATGAATGTCTGGGAAGCTCAGGAAGAAGCCCGAGTCCAGTGTCCAGCCCAGGTGCAGGGGGAGGGCCTGGGCACAGGAACCCAGGATCCTGGGTGGCTGCTATGGACACCTTCGGGCAGTGGCTCCCAGCTGAGGCCTTCCAGACCTCGAGGTGCAGGCAGGGGTGAGCTGCCAGAGGACAGGACATGCGTGCGCCTGGAGCACACAGCCTGTGGGACCCTCGACAAGCCCCTTCCTGTGTGCACTCCCACCTTGCATGCCTGCCTCATGCATGTGTCCATGTGCATGTCCTTAGGGAGCTGCTGCAGAGTGGAGGAGACCCCCAGCCAGGAGCAGGGGCAGAGAGCAGGGGAAGGCAACCTGGACCTTGAGGTGCTGAGCCAGGCCCCTGGAGGGCACAGCCTGTCCAGGGTGCCTCTGCCTGAGAGGGGTCCCATGGATACTGCCCCAACTGGGAGGTCACGCACGCAGGGGCTGGAGCCACTCCTCTGGGGAGAGGTGGGCATGGACGGAGCCCTGGCTAGCCAGCAGCAGGGGTTCTCACCACACTCATGACAACAGTGACCACTCTGCATGCATCCCCACAAGCACCAGGTAGAAGCAATGCCCTAGGGCTCTCCTTCCAAAGAGCTGCCTTAAAGCCTGACATGTGCAGAGCACCACAGGGACCTGGTTTCCTCTGGTCCTGGTGGCCGAGGCTGTGTGCCAAGGTCACAGTGCTCTTGTTTCAGTTCCTAACATGGTGTAACCCACAGAAGCAAAATCTTTGAAGTTCTCAATAATTTTGCAGGGTGCCTGCCCATTAGCTCTTACAGCGCCTGCTCATGCAAATGCAGTCAGGCTCAGGATATCGCAGTTCAATCCCCACCTCCACCTGCCTTTCCAGACCTGCCCCTACAATTACACTCAACAGTTTTGCAGAGTAGGGCAGGCCAAATGGCTCAGCAGATTAGGGCGCCCTATGAACAGGTGCAGGGGCCGTTCTATCCCTAGCCAGCCCCATCCTGTGGGCATGCGGTGAGGCAACTGAGACGGCATGGTGGCACGTGCCTGTAACCCCAGCTCTTGGGAGGCTGAAACAGGCGGATCACATTTCACAGCTTTTACATGCAGCTCAGTGGATAAGGTACATTTTCAAACTATGGAGTCTTAGTAACAAAAAGAAAGGGTACCACTGATGTGGGCCAACAGCTTCGCTTTTAATGACGAAAAGTACTACCCTGAGGGGCAGTCACTTGCTAAAGATCCTACAATTGAGACAGAATCCGCAGGCTGCCTGGCCACAACCTGGGAGCTCCGGCCAAAGCTGCGTGGCAATGGGGAGCACGCAAGGCCAGGCCACGCTGGGACAACTTCTCACGCAGGGCCAGGAGGAAGGGGGAGGCTCCATCGCTGAGTGGAAGGCCACGTCCCAGGTCTGTCTGGAAGCCAGCTAGGAGACAAAGAAAAGTTACATGGGACAGGCGCGCCACCTGCTGTGCACACGCCAGCATTGCAGGGCAGTAACAGTTCTCTCCACGGTTGGGGGTGCAGCAGCCTCACTAAGCAAACCCTTGCAGAGGCAGCTCCCAGTGCTGCAACACAGGAGGGCCCGCTGTGCCCCTGCTGTTGAAGCTTATGGTGCAAAGGTGTAACAGAATCATCTGTCGCGCCAGCCAATCAAGGTGACTTTAGGACGAGGAAGCTCTCCGGCTCTGGGGTTCCCAGACCTGGCTCCAGCCCAGCAGCAGGGAGCCTCTTAAAACAATGTTTTGGGCCCAGCCATGGCCAGACAGCTCAGGGGCAAGATAGCCTGCATAGGCAGGCTCAGTGACCAGGTTCAATCCCCAGCCCTGTCCCCAGGGCGCGCTGAGCCCTGGGCGCGCTGAGCCCTGAGTCTGAGCGTATAGTGGCTTGCGCCTGTAATCCTAGTGCTTGGAAGGCTGAAAACAGGAGGACCACTACAAGTCCGATCTGTGCAGTGAGATCCTAAATACACAAAAAACAAAAACAAAACAAAACAACAACAACAACAACAAAAAAACGGATGCTTTAACCCCAGTACTTATAGGAGGCTGCATCACTACAAATACGAGGCCAGCCTGGACCATCCAGTGAAATCCTGCCTCAAAAAGCAGAAAAACATGCCACACATAGATACCATTTGAATGTGGGGGCAACTGGCAATGTTTGGTGAGTGTGTGCATGCGCGTGTGCACGCCTGTCAGGAGCGTGCTAGGCCAGGCCCTTGGCCCGGCAGCTCAGTGATGCTTCTGCTGTGCACATCTCCGTCTCCAGAAGCCCTTCCGTACCACAGGGCTACTGGAACACGCAGGTAATGCACGGAGCACCCAGACTGCTTTCAATCGCCTGCGGGAAGGGCACTGATGGACGCAATAGCAGATTTCAGATGGCCCTGGCATCTGGGTGGTGGGTGCTTAGGAATTCACCTCATTACAATGCTCATGCCCATAAAATAAAAAGCTACTAAAAACTATTCCTAGCAGCTGGGTGTAGTGGTGGTCACCTGCAATCCCAGAACTCCACTCCAGAAGCTGAGGCAGCAGGATCCTTGCAAGTTTGAGATTGGCCTGGGCTAAAAAGTCAGTTCAAGGCCAGCCTGATCTAAACTACAAAGTAAGACTCTGTCTCAAAAAGACAAAGAAAAAAAAAAAAAAAAAAAAAAAAAGAGCAGCAGCCAGACGCAGAGGTCATATGTGGCCTAATTCCTTTTACATAAAAGGCTGGAACAGGCAAAGGCAAACTCAAGAGTGGCAGGAGGCCGATGAGTGGCTGCCAGAGGACTGGAAGGGCAGCGGCCGTGGGGAGCTTTTTCTAGGGTGAGATGGCCTGAAGGTAGACAGACGTGGTAGCTGCAAAACAGTGAATTACGGCCACTATGTGCACTTCAAATTGTTAATGACGTCATGGTAACCTTAACCTAATTTTAAAAAGTATGAGGAAGCTACTACACAAGATTTACAAAGACCAGGTACTATTCCATTAGTTAAAAACAATTCCCGGTTGGGGGCAGGGGAGATGGCTCAGTGGAATAAGCGCTTCCCTCGCAAGCACAAGGGCCTGAGTTCAATCCCTGGTTCCACCAAAAAAAAAAAATCTCCTGGAACCGGCCAAATAGCTCAGTGGACTAAAGTGCCTGCGTAGGCAGCTGCAGCAGCTGGGGTTCACTCCTGTGTGCTGTGCCAACACCCCACTCTCCCACCTCTCCCTACTGAGACAGCTTCTGAGATTGGGTGTGGTGGCGAGCGCCTGTGATCCCAGCTTTTTTTTTTTTTTTTTTTTTGGCAGAACCAGGGATTGAACTCAGGCCCTTGCACTTGCCAGGCAGGTGCTTATTCTCCTGAGCCATCTCCTCACCCCAATCCCAGCTCTTGGGAGGCTGAGCACTGGTGGATCACTACGAGTCTGATCTACATAGTGAGACCCTGTACTAAAATACAAAAGACAGACAGACACACACCAGTTCCCCTAGCCAGGAATGGTGGTGCATGCTCATGATCCCAGCCTCAAGGCTGGCTGGGGCAAATGAGCGAGGCAGTCGTTTTTCTAGGAATTGAAGCCACAGCCTTCACTCCAGCTGCGTTCCAAGCCCCCTGTGAGTTTTGAGACGAGGCATCTGTGCACTGCCCAGGCTGGACTCAAACCTGCCTAGACTGAGCAGCTGGGATTCCAGGTGTGTGTGCCTGTGTACCACCATGCCCAGCTGCAAGACCTGTCTTAAAATAACAAGGCCTGATGCTGTAGCTCAGGGACACAGCATTTGCCTGGGAGGTGCAAGGCCCTGGGTTCAACTGTTAGTATGGAAGAAAAAGGTTCCCAGGCCCAAGGCAGGGCTTTCCAGTCTGAGCTGTCTGCCCCAGGTCCTCACATGAGTGCCTACCTCAGAATCCCAGATCTGCCACTACCCTTCCTGCCTCAGCCCTCGCTAGGGCTGTGTCCAGCAGTGATAGGGCAGGAGGAAAACTGCATCTGACATCCAACTCGTGCCTGTGGCCACCAGGGACAGAGAGCCCAGCCTGTGCTCGGGTCCCTGGTGCCCACCTTCAAGGAGGGAGGAGGCTGCCAGCATCAGGCAGCCTGGGCTCCGCCGCCCCGTGTGGGCTCCGCCGCCCCGTGTGGGCTCCGCCGCCCCGTGTGGGCTCTGCCGAGCCGCTGCCCTGCCAGGTTTGTCTTATTGGTCTCATCAAGGGCACTGAGCCGCGTCTCAGCACTGATCAGCACTAAGCTCATGGGTCAAGAGAGGCTGCCCTGGTGCTACTTCCTGCCACCGTCCCCACGGCCGTCCAGAGGTCGAGGCAAGAGGCCGAGGAGGAGCTGTTGCCTTCCTACTGGTCTGAGCAGGGGCCTTGCTCAGGACAGGTGTTTGGTCAGAGCAGACTATTCCTGCTAGGGTCAGGCATCCCGATGCAGACCCTCCCACCACGGCTGGCATCATCAGGTCCTAAAGGGGACTCACGAGGGAGAACTTGTGATTTTCACTAGGCAATAATATGGTGTTTCAGGGCTGAAGAGATGGCTCAGTAGAACAAGAGCTTCCCTGGCAAGTGCAAGAAAAAAAAAATGGTGTTTCAGACCACTCCAAAGAAGGTGGACAGCTGGGGCTGGCAAATTAGCTCAGCAGCCTAAAGCACTTGCTTAGGCAAGCGCAGGGACCATGGCATGTGGCACCACATGCTACACCAACCCAGCCCCAGGGCAGGCTGAACCAGCCACAAGAAAAAAGAAGTGGACAGTAGAACTGAGACAGATGGGGTGCTCCCCACCCCATTTAAGACCTAAAGGCCAGGGTTTAGGAGCCACATCTGTCTTTAAGATCTGAATTTCAAAATGTTTTAGATAGAGAAAAATTCTGAGTATTTTTCTGAGGAAAAATTTGTATCAGTATTAACATTTTAGCCTGCCATGCCCGAGATCAAACCCAGCCCTGCGTATGGTGGCACAAGCCTGTCAACCCCGAGTAAGGCTGAGAATCAGGGGTCTGAACCTAGCTCGACAACGACTACGAAATTTTCTGATTTTGGATTTTTCCCACTTGGGATGCTCAACTAGTGACCCTAAGCAAATGTCCTGGAAAAACTCCCAAATGGGGATCAGCACAGGGGCCCACCCCTCAGACAGGAGACCCTGCCGATGCCCTGCTGAGGGACGGGAACCTCACCTGGCCGTGCGCTTCAGCCCATGTGGGAGGCTACTTGGGGCCCACATAGGACACGGCCTTGCCTGTCTTATTCAGGGTCGCCAGCAGGGTGTCCACGCTGTGCTCAGAGTCGATGCAGACCTTCTTGCTGGGCAGGTCAACGCTGAACTGAACTCCTGCAGGAAGAGGAAAGGGGGGGGAGGCTGAGATCCTCCGCTGCCAGCAGCAGGGTCCAGGATCCTAACTTATTGTTCATCGCCACTCTGCCTCTTTCCTTGAGGCCAGAGATCAACAAGCCTTTTCTTTTCTTCCTTTTTTTAAATACCAAAATCGAACTCAGGACTGACTTTGTACTACTGAGCTACATCCTGGCCCTAAAAACCTTTTTTATCTGGGCCAGAGAAGAAATCTTAAATTGCTTATTCTTCTCTGTAACTTATTCCCCTAGCAAGATGTGGTGGTACATACCTATAATCCCAGCACTCAGGAGGCTGAGGCAGGAGGATCTCCATGAGTTTGAGGCCAGCGTGAACTACACAGTGAGATCCTGTTACAAACACACAACAACAAAAAGCCCCCAAGACCACTAAAAAGGAAAGGAAACTGTAACCCAGTGTACAAAAAGTCTGTGAGCAGGACACGGCCCACAAGCTGTAGTCTGCCTATCCCTACTCTATGGGGGGTGGGGGGGAAGTTAACCAGGCCTCACACTCAGGACCTTGTGCTTCATCCCTGGCCCTACCCCCACACTCTAGATTAGGACTACCTTTACTTTTTTTAATTTCAAAATTAATACAGACCAGCTGATACAGGAGATAGGGTATGGCAAAGCTGGCTGGGGAAATCAGTGGGAGCTTCCAATTTCAAAGACCCCAGGGCAAGCTGGGTGTGCTGGCACTTCCCTGTAGTCCTGCCACTAGGTAGGCTGAGGCAGGAGGACTGTTGCAAGTTCTGGGACAACCTGGGCTGAGGCAGGAGGACTGTTGCAAGTTCTGGGACAACCTGGGCTGCAAAGTGAGTTCAAGGCCAGCCTGAACTACACAGCTAGACCCTGCCTCAAAAAAAAAAAAAAAAAAAAAAAAAAAGAAACAAAACCATCCCAGAGTAAGGCCAGGATGCAGATGTAGGCATTCTCGGGGGCTCCCACAGATGTGGGTGGCATGAAGGACCAAATGCCTCAGGAAGCCGCTATCCCGTGTGTGCCCAGAGGACCCAGGCCAGGCTTCTCAGGCTCCGCGGGGACTTTTATTTCTTCCTATTTACCTTTTTTTCTTTGTCTGACCCAAATTCACACTGCAGAGCTGGCTGCTTTCCTCACCCATTCACCCCTCACTGTTTCAAATGAACTTTCTGGCTTGGCTCATCCACTTCTTTGTTCGCAGCAAGAGGGCCTGGGATACTTTTGAGTGGTGAGCCATTTCTAAAGAGACTGCTGGGCAACAAAGCCATGGGCGGGGAAAACATCCTGAATAAAACCATTAAGTGTGGAGGCTTCCACTGGCCCTGACCCTCGAGATCACTTTGAATAGTGTGGCATCTATTCAGAAAGCACAAGAAAACTACTTGCCCTAAGTGACATCACCCTACATCAAGACGTCTCACCAAGATTTTGCTTTTCTATGTGTATTTTCTGTCCTTCTGACTTAGCACATACAGCCTCATCTCATTCTTTTTAATTTAATAAGCCTTTTAAAAAAGGTAGTGCTGGGGCCGGAGAGATGGCTCAGTAGAATAAGAACTTGCCTGGCAAGCACAAGGTCCTGAGTTCAACCCCCATTCTGCCAAAGAGATAGAAAAAGAGAGAAATTGAACTCAGGACCTTGCACTCGCCAGGTCAGTGCTGTGCTTCTGAGCTACACTCAGCCCTCCTCAGTTCCTCCTAAAGGACACTGAGTGGTTCCTACCTACTCTTTTTGGGGTACAGGGTCTCACCAAGCAGTTGAGGCTAGCCTTGAATTCACTATATAACCCCAGGTGATTTCTACTTCCTGGGGATCCTCCTGCTTCAGCCTCCCGAGAGCTGGGGTTACAGGTGTGCACTACCACGCCTGGCTACACTGTGCTCACAACAGTAAGCATACATGAACATAACTTAGCAAACCTAGGAAGACGATTCCATACCCTGCAGTCACAGAACAGGACTCTGAGGGCAACAGATGGGCATGTGCTGAATGTGAATAGACACTGCATGTGCCCTCTTTGTTCAATCCCTCGTACTGCCACAAAAGAAAAAGGGGAAAAAAGCCTCCCTGAAAGATTTGCCGACTTAGAGCAGCGCATGGCACATGGGCAGACCTAGACAGTCTTTCTGTGGCCAAAGAAAGGCACGGTGAGCTGTGTGTAGCCGCGCACACTAGGGCAGGAAGACTCCAAGCTTAAGCGCAAGCACGGCAGAGACCCTGTCTCAAAATAAAAATACAGTGGACAGAGGATGGAGCCCATGTGAAGGTCCTGGGTTCAGAATGAATAAACAAAACAAAGAAACACAGGGTGAGTGCCCAGCCAGGCTGTCCATGGACCTCGCTGCTCACTGCCGGGGGACCTTGGTCGGGTCCAGGGACCCGGGTCTCAGTTCCTGTGCCACAAAGCAAGGCTGGCTCAGCCCAGCCCACAGCCCTTCCAGCTCCTCCCTGGTGAGGCTCAGAACAGGACCCCTCAGGCATGCACCAGGATGCTAGGGCCCCAGCAACTTCCCATGTGCTCTGAGCCTGCCCAGGAGGTAGAGACCATACCAAGGACTGAATGAAGGGGCAGAGAAGCAGGGAGCCCAGCCAGCTCAGCACCAGCCACAGGGCCCGGGCACCTGGGGCCTGGTTTTGCCCCCATTGAACTAGTACATAGTGGGTACTCGGGTTGAGAAGCGCGGGTCCCTGCCACACTTTGGATCTGTTTCTGGTTTGGAAGGCTCTTTTTTTTTTTTTTTTTTTTTTTGTCTTTTTGAGACAAGGTCTCACTATGCAGTTCAGGCTGTCCTTAAGCTCATTTTGTAGCTCAGGCTGGTCTCGAACTCACAACAATCCTCCTGCCTCAGCCTCCCGAGTGCTGGGATTACAGGCGTGCGCCACCACGCCCGGCTCTGGAAGGCTCTTGTCTTAGAAATAAATACTCTGGCAGGATTACAGAGCCCAAAGAAAACCCTAGGCTTACTGGACACAGAAGGCTTCAAACCATGACCTTGGGCTATGCAACAGCGGCTGGCACGCGTGACCCCAGTACTCTGTGAGGGCGAGGCAGGAAAACGGCAAGCCTGCGCCAGCCTGGGCAGCTTGGAGGGACCATGACTTAAAACATAAAATGCGGAGACACAGTTCAGTACAAAGGCCTTGGGTTCAATCCCCAGCACTGCCAAAACAGAAACCCAAACTGTGATCCACGCCCCAGATTCCCAAGCTGGTCACACAGGAGGAGACCGCTGCCTGCCTTGGGACAGCCCCTGGACGCTCATGGACCCCTGCAGTGTTGCTCATGAAGGAGCCATAGCAGAGGCACACTGCATTGCTGTCCCCTCTCCAGGCCCAAGGGAGAAGTCAGCAGTCAGCCACAGGGCCTGAAGCCAGTCGCTGACTCACAGGCCCTCAGCAGGGCGCCTGCCCACCCTGCCCAGGAAAGCATGGCTCAGAGAGATCCGGAGATGTGGCAGGGCCTTCTCAGAGCTGGATCTTGCCAGGCATGTGGCGCATGCCTGTGATCCCAGCACATGAGGAAGGAAGAAGAGTTTGAGTGCAGCCTGACTTACACAGTGAATTTAAGGCCATCCTGAACTATAGAGCAAAGCCCAAATAAGGGCTCTGCGCTGAGCCACGCGTGGTGGTCCATGTCTATAATGCCAATAGTCTGGGAGGGTGAGGCAGGTAGATCACAAGCTCGAGCCTAGCCCACGCAACTTTCTTTCTTTTTTTTTTTTTTTTTGGAAGCGGGGATTGAACTCAGGCCCTTGCGCTTGCCAGGGAAGCACTTATTCTACTAGGCCATCTCCCTGGCCCCTAGCCCATGCAACTTGGTGAGAGATCCCATCTTAAAATTTAAAAAGTAAGATGGGGGTGGTGGTGCATGCCTGTAATCCCAGCACTCGGGAGGCTGAGGCAGGAGGATTGTTGTGAGTTCAAGACCAGCCTGAGCTACAAATTGAGTTTAAGGCCAGCCTGAACTGCATAGTGAGACCCTGTCTCAAAAAGACAAAATAAATAAATAAATAAATAAAAAGTCTGAGGATGTAATTCAGTTCAGTCCCTAACAACACACACAATCAGCGTGCAGCCAGGTGTAGGGGTGCATGCCTATAATCCCAGCACTCAGGGAGGCTGAGGCAGAAAGATCACAATTTCAAGCCCAGCATGGGCAATGTCATGATTTTGTAAGACCCTGTCTCATAATTTAAAAAAAGAAAAGGACTTGGACATGGGGGTGATGGATGGGTCACAACTGTGTCCTGAAACAGCTGTTCTGAGGGTTCAATGGCCAGGACATGGCACTGGCTATGGGGGGTGGCCACCCCACCTCACTCACCTCCCAGCTTGTTGAGGACACGGGACACCGCTTCCGCACAGCCTTCGCAGGTCATGTCCACAGAGAACTCGTGCTTCTGAAAGAAGTGGGGACCGTGAGCCTGCAGCAACCTCAAGCCATACCTGCACATAGGTCCACCCAGCCAAGTGACCAGAGACCAGGCAAGACCTCGGCAGCATCAGGATCCCGGGAAGCTTACTCTTTCATTTGCATGTGTATATGTTTTCTATTTAAGATAATTTCACTAGTAGTGCAGGTTGGCCTTGAATTCACTATGTAGCCCAGACTGGCCTTGAACTTGCAGTGATCCTCCTGCCTCAGCCTCCCCGAGTGTTGGGAATGCAGGCATGCACGATGCCTGGCCCCACTGCATTCTCATGGGAGACTTTACGCCTGACCCGCTCAGCGAGGCTGCACCCAGATTCCTGCGTCTCTGAAACCATGTCCGTGTGGTGTGAAGCTGCTGTTCAGAGATTCTTACTGAAGAGTAGTGGACAACTGCCACATCTACAGTAAGGTTAGAGCCCAGGACTAAGCTCCTCTGGGCAAAAAGCTTCCACATTAGTAAAATTCTTTTCTTTCACTCTTCTCTTTCCCTGAAAAAGCAGTGTGAAGGGCTGGGGATGCAGCTCAGCAGCACAGTACTTGCCTAGCATGTCTGAGGCCCTGGGTTTGATCCCTAGAGCCTCAAAAAATTAGTAAAACAGCTGGATATGATGGGTCACACCAGTAATCCCAGCACTCGGGAGGCTGCGGGAGGAGGACCGCTGCAAATTCCAGGTCAGGATGGGCTACAAAGTAACACTCTGCCGAAAAAAAACAAGAACAAAATAGGTCTGGAGTTTTGGTGTACTTCACAACAAAGGAAAATAAAGATGGATTAAAGTGCCTGCAAGCAGGCACAAAGGCCTGGGGTTCGATCACCAGCCTGCTGCTGGCCCTGCTCAGGGACGCACTGAGACTTCGATTGAGACTGGGTGCGGTGGCACCTGCCTGCAATCCCAGCACTTGGGAAGTGTAAGCAGGAGAATCACTATGAGTCCGATCTAGTAGTGAGACCCTGAACACCCTGTGGACCTTTCCCTAAAATACAGAAAAAGAAAGAAAGAAAGAAAGAAACGGGAGGCTGAGGCAGGAGGATTGTTGTGAGTTCGAGACCAGCCTGAGCTACAAAGTGAGCTCGAGGCCAGCCTGAACTGCATAGTGAGACCCTGTCTCAAAAAGACAAAAAAAAAAAAAAAAAAAAAAAAAAAAAAAAAAAAAAAAAAAAAAAAAAAAAAAAAAAAAAAAAAAAAAAAAAAAAAAAAAAAAAAAAAAA
>PVKA01048194.1:0-13913 GCA_004027165.1 Ctenomys sociabilis
AGTTCTGTTTTTTTAAAAAAAAAAAAGACCTCATTGTATTTATCAGGTTCATCTGAAAACTTTTCTACATCTGATTGTTTGATCGTTTTAGAGCATTGAGAGAAAAAGACAGATGCACCCAGGCAGCCCCATTTATGGTATTTATTATCTGTAAGGGGTACTGTACCTGGGTTTGAACAAAAACAGCTAAGAATGGATATAGTCCCATTGAGGCTGCAATTATGGCTGACCTAGAAATCTCACCCTTAGCATTAGTACCCTTAAGGCAATTAGGGGAAGCTGGTAGTAATGGATCAGGCTTTGAGTAAAAGCTGCCTTGGAAACCTTGTCTACAGATCCAGTAATAGCAGATGAGGCTTTAAGATTTCCTTGGAAGCTTTTTACTCGAAGTCCTAAGGGCAAGAAAAAAATAGTCCTAGTACTAGATGCCTTAAGGGCCAGAGGTATCTGGTTTCCTTGTGACATTTACATTTTGTGTACAGATGATTATTTCTTAATGTAAAGAAAATTTAAGGATAAAGGAAAATTTTTTTTTTCTTCCCTATTTTGTGCAGGGTCTCATTATGCAACTTTAGCTCATAGTGATCCTCCTGTTTTAGCCTCCCCAGTGCTGGGATTACAGGCATACGCCACCATATTGGGAGTTGGTTGCCAGCTCAGCTGCCTAGGGAAAGGGCCAGCGCAGCATTGTACTGCTAGGGATCAAACCCTGGCCCCTGCACTTGGCTAAGAAGGCACTTAATCTGCTGAGCTGTCTCACTGGCCCTAGCATAAGGTAATTTATTTATTTATTTATTTGTTTGTTTGTTTGTTTGTTTATTTATTTTACCATTTTTCTCTTACAGTAAAATTCTAGTTGTAAAAAAGCATCATATAAATACTTTGCTTTCTATTTTGGCTCTAGTGGGTAGGCAGGGCATTAATGGATATGGAAAAATAAAATCTCTGTCTCCAGAGCTCACAAATTAAATTTACAGAGCTGGGTGTGGTGGCGCAGGCCTGTAATCCCAGCACTCAGGAGGCTGAGACAGGAGGATTATTGTGAGTTCGAGACCAGCCTGAACTACAAAGTGAGCTCAAGGCCAGCCTGAACTGCACAGTGAGACCCTGTCTCAAAAAGACCCAAAAATAAAATAAAATAAAATAAACTTACACCCATAACCTACCAACCACAATTCACATGTTGGTAAAGGCACATTTATCATTTTCTAAATGCACATGAAAGAAGAAAAAGGCAGACTAAAATTTATTTTTAGTTAGTATATGTAAGATATAAGTGTAAATGGCTTTTCTGATAGCCTCACTTTCTTCTCTTCTGAAGGCAAACACTTAGACTTGTTGGAAGGAAGACTGATCTAATTACAAAGTGGTTCTAAATCTTACCTCCCAGGAAGTTTGAGAGATCTAACTTAGCAGCAGACAGAAAAGTACAAACCATAAGTAGAGTTTTTTTTTTCCCCCCTGGTTACTCACTCACCTTGTCAGAACCCAGTTTCTACGGAGGAACTTTAGGGCATCTGCCAGAGAGTTACTCTGGCCACAGCCCCAGATTCTCTCAGCTTTCACTGGTTCTAGGCATCCAGAGATTTGTCTCGGCAAAGAAATCCAGCTCTCCGTCTGGTCAACGTGCCATTGGCTTCAATCGGAGTTAAACTCATAAGGTACTGGGCAAATTTATCCTCTGCTCAAGGCTGGCAGCTGTTCTAAGAGCCAACAGAGTAATCATTGTTAAAACCTGAGCTAAAAATGGGCTAGGTGTCTTTTTGCACTGCTCTTGGAAGTCACAAACCACAGGAGGAACTTAGTAAATTTTGCAGGTAGTTCAAATGCAACATATACCACATAGGCATGCAATACCCTGCCTGTAAGGGCAGATCTTAAATCTTCCCAATGTTCTCAACTTAATCATCAGTTTAACAAATTACAATGCATAAAAGTGACAAGACATAAACAGTTGACAGAGATAGTGCATAGAATTCAAGGCATAGGCATTGCCAAAGACAAAGATGACAAATTTTGATTAAGTGAATCTCAGTCTCGAATCTATGAAACAAAAACTTTCTAGTTATCTTAGTGGGACTTCCAAAATGGTAAAGGGAAGATATGTTGATTGCCTCCAAATAATACAAGAGAAATGTTGTAATTTTCAGCAGGCTAGATATCTGATACACCAAGTTTGTGTTTCCCAAAATAGAAGAATGATTTTAAGAAATAAGCGAAGAGTAGGAAACTTTTTTTTTTTTTTTTTGTATTTTAGGGAATGGTCTAAAGGGTGTTCAGGGTCTCACTACTAGATCGGACTCATAGTGATCCTCCTGTGTACAGCCTCCCAAGAGCTGAGATTACAGGCATGGGCCACTAGGCCCAGTCTCAATTTGTCTTAGGGTGCCCTGGAGGCGGGGCTGGCACAGCAGGCCCTGGGGAACAAACCCCCAGCCCCTGCTCCTGCTTTCAGGTACTTTAATTCACTGAGCTATTTGGCTGACCCAAGGAAACATTTATTGGAGTGGGGAAATAACTAGAATCTATCTAAGAGACAGAAGAGGATTGACAAGGACCTCATTTCTCAGAGGAAGCTTTATAGAGAAGAATAAGAGGTGATCAACTGGTAAGATTGTAAGTATGGTCCCTTAGATCTAATTGGGGAAGTAAATGTGTAATGAAAGAACAAGGACCTTTCCTGATCCACTTACCCAGATGATTGATGCCTATTTAGAATATCAGTCATTGTTGATTCCTAGGGCAAGTAGGTAGGTATAGTCCTTTTATCTTTTTTCTTGAGGTCTGGCCTTTAAGGAATGTGTTTCTACCTGTAGTTTGAATTTAGCTGCAGTGATTTCTTGAAGGGCCCAGTCTTATCTAACTACCTATAATTTTTCTAACAGCTGTCTATAATAATTTGAATAGGTGTTGCTCTGCCTTGGTTCTCTGGCTTATTTTATTTTGTTTTAGTTTTGGAAAGATCACTTGTTTTGTATCTTTGTGACAAAGTTTGTTCCTATTTAGGTTCACTCAGTTTCTTAAATCTGTAGGTTTATTTCTTTAATCACATAACCCTTGTCTCCGTTCTTTCCTTCCTTACCTCAGATAAGAATGTTAGCTGGGTATGGTGGCGTAGGCCTGTAATCCCAGCACTTGGGAGGCGAGGCAGGAGGATTGTTGTGAGTTCAAGACCAGCCTGAGCTACAAAGTGAGCTTAAGGCCAGCCTGAACTGCATAGTGAGAGCCTGTCTCAAAAAAAAAAAAAAAAAAAAAAAAAAAAAAAAAAAAAAAAAAAAAGAATGTTAATAAGTGTTTTATTGTTCTCTAACTCCCGGAGATTAACTGTTGCTAGCAAGTTAGTTTCTTTCAGTTTAATTGGATAAATTTTGTTAATCTGTCCTTTTTTTCCTTTCATCTCCACTCTACCATTGACCCTATTCAGTGAGATTGTTTCTTGATATATTTTTCTGGTTATATAATTTTGTTGTTCTGTTTTGTTTTGTGACAGGGTCTCATGTAATTCACACTGGTCTTGAACTTACAGTGCAGCCCAGTCTGGTCTCAGAATCTCAGAGATCCTTACCTCAGCCTCCTTGAGGTAGGATAGCTGAGTGAAACTTGGATAGAAAGGAGACCAAAATATCAAAAATTTGAAATTGTGCTTTTACAGAAAATCTGCAACTTCAGATCACAAGCTACATTTACTTTTTCATTCTCTCAAAATTGAAATGGGGGGTGGCCGGGACACCAACAACAAGGACAACTTCCTTTCATGCGCAAATAGATATGCATATTTCTTTTCTTCACTTGCAAATTATTCTTTTCCTTTAGACCAGAAAACACTTGAATTGGAGACAGCGAGTCTAAGGCCATTGCCTTGTGCCTGGCTTGCCCTGTAACCTGAGAGACCGTGAAGATACACATCTGAGATCACCCTTGCAAATAGGCTGTAAATATGTACCCTAACTAACTCAACTCTATTGAACTGGTGTTTGAACTCAGGCCCTAAGGCTTATTCTACTGACCTGTCTTCTCATCTTCCCAACTCAATTCTTTGACAGTCTCCACTTTGGTTTTGAGTGAATTCTATATGTACTTCTAATAAGTTTTTCTCATGTCTGTTTGTGCTCACATATCCTGAAAATTCTTATTCCATGATGGGAGTTACTGAACCTGCTTAGCTAGTGGGGTTTTTTTGGCCCCTCACCCCCAACCGGGGATTGAACTCAGGCCCTTGCGCTTGCCAGGCATGCACTTACTGAGCTACCTTCCCAGTCTCTGCTTAGCTAGTTTAAAGGATGTGTTACATTCCTAATATCAGACCCAGGGACCCTCAGATCCAGCAGATGACACCCTGAGTGCTGGGATCACAGGGTTATGCTGTTACACCTAGCTGTATCTCGCTATTTTTAAAACTTAATGTTTTTCTTCTGGTGTTTTCCATATTTGTTTCAAGAGAATTTTTGTCTTTTTGAATCATTTTTATGACAGCTGTTTCAAAATCCTTGTTTTAGAATTTCATCATCTGTTAGTGTTGACATTATCTGATTTCTTATTTGGGTTTTGCTTCTGATTCTTGGTATTGGTATCATCTGTGATGATACCAATACCAAGATAAAGGAAGGAGCAGCTACATTTATTTATTGTATTGATGATAATTGGAAGGCGTTTTTGGAATTCATGCTAGCAAAAACAAAAAGTGACAAGAAGAGAGAATATCACAGGACAGCTGGGGAATAGAGAACAAAGATAAATCAGGTTTTATGATTTAGAAAGATGTGCATCTGCCCTGGGTGCCTCTCATTGGATCTTTCTGGAGATGATTAACAGGGTACTGAGTCATCTCAGTGACACTTTGTGTACCTGACTCTCCCACAGATACACTTTTAGGGGGAAAAAATGCATTTTTAGTTACATGCATGACATACAGTCCCTATATTTGAACATTTAGAGAACCTCCACTAGGGGTAAAGGTTACTGTAGGTCAAGCTACAGGAACTAACGTCTTGTGTTCTTACTTGAAGCTTTAAGATAAGAGACTTTGTGGGGTCTTTTATTTCTGCTTCTCATAGCACAATGGAAGGAGGATTTGCCCAGGGGTTTTGACCATATTTTAGCAGGCTTTTGTCTTCTTTGTCCCTGCTTGTGTTCCTCAGGGAGTACCCGGGACTCCTTTGGTGGGTTGTGATTCCAAAACAATTTGATTTTTAAGATCTTTTCTGTAATAGGAGAAAAATTCTGACACATGTTATAATTTGGATGAAGCTTGAAAGAGATATGAAGAGAAATAAATCAGATAAAAAGGTTAAATATTATGCTTCTAATTACATGAAATACCCAGAGTGTAAAAAAGGAAAATAGGAGTGTTTAGTGAGTAAGGAGTTGTAATGTTACAAATAAAAAAGACTTCTGAAAATTGGTTTCCACATCAGTGTGGTGTGGTTCTTTTAAAGTCCTGAAACCATATATTTGAAATATGCAATATATAATTTTAATATGTGTATTTCATCCACAATAGGAAATTATAAAATTGTCTCTTTGATAGAGACATTTTTATTTAATTCAGGAGAAATAGCCATTATGTTATATTAGTAGAAAATGTTAAGAACATTTGCCTAAGGTAGAGATAATGAGCTTTGGTATGTTAAGTTTTTCCAGAAGGTAGTAGTACTCATTTTACCCTATTAAATTTAAAATGTGATAGATTTGTAGAAGTGAAGGGGAAGAGCAGGATTTTTATTAACTTGCACCCACGTATAATGATTCAAAATTAAGAAAATATGTGTGAGCATTTTGATGGGGACTTCAGAATGAGGAGGGTTGTAGACAAAACAGAACAAGCTAAAAAAGACCCTTTAACCTTATGAATGCTAGTCCAAC
Organism: Ctenomys sociabilis; assembly: GCA_004027165.1. Lineage (NCBI taxonomy): Eukaryota > Metazoa > Chordata > Mammalia > Rodentia > Ctenomyidae > Ctenomys > Ctenomys sociabilis. The sequence goes on from PVKA01048194.1 coordinate 5,863, forward strand.
TTCATTTGCATTTTAAATCTGTATCTTTAAGCCACAGAAAGAAACTAAAAATGCAAGAAAACAATGGCAAAAATAGTCTTTCAGTGGAAAAATTTGGTATGATGAGACATGTTATCAGTTATTTTAGGATAAAATGTCGTTAAAACATAGTAGAACTTTAAGAATGTTCATTTTGTGGCAAGTGCTATTGCCTTTGCAAGTGTTCATACCATTTGTCTCTAATTTACTTTCCATTTCTGTACATTGTCCATATCTGGACATTCATATAAATGGAATCATTTAATATGTAGTCTTTTGTGGTTAATCTGTCATAAAATTCATCAGTACTTCATTCTTTTTCATTGGTATTTATTTATTTATATTTTGCGGTACCAGGGATTGAACTCAGGCCCTTACACTTGCTAGGAAAGCTCTTGCTTATTATTATTATTATTTTATTATTATTATTTTTTTTTTGTCTTTTTGAGACAAAAAGGTTCTCACTATGCAGTTCAGGCTGACCTTAGGCTCACTTTGTAGCTCAGGCTGGTCTTGAACTCACAACAATCCTCCTGCCTCAGCCTGGGATTACAGGCCTGCGCCACCACGCCCGGCCTCATTGGTACATATTGTCTATATTGTTTCATATTTTCCTCATGTATGTAATGCTTTTGTTAACTTTTAGTTATGTTATTTGTTGTAGATTTTTTGTAAGAAAAGTTGCAAATGTAGTACAAAGAAGTTTGTATAATCTTTAATTCTCTAAAAGTTAACATTTATTGGGTGTCCCCATCCTCCTTTCTTCCTCCCTTGCTCTGTTTTTGAAATTCTTTATAAATTTGGGACATGCTCCATTTACCATGTAACACATCTGAGCATGTTTTCTAAAGGCATGTGCACGCTGCTGTAAAACTACAATACAACTATCTAAGTAAGAAATGAGCCTTGACACACAATTGTAGATTTTATCCAAATTTGGTCATTTTCCCAATATCTTCATGATCACATATTTGCATTTAGTTTTCAAGTACAGCATCCTTTGTTAAGTTTCTTTCTTTCTTTTTTTTTAAATTTAACCTGGAACTGTTTGCAGTCTTTATCTTTCATGATGTTGATATAGAGGAATAACTACCTGATACCTGGGACAAGTTTGTAGTCTCCAAAACTGAAGAATAAATTTTAGGAACAATGGAGGTTAAGAGCAGAATACATTGGTTTAGGGAATGAAAGCTTCTGTCTGAGAGGGACTAAAGGAGATGAGTGGGTTGCCAGGGAATCTTACCTTTTCTAGAGATTATTATTATCATCATTATTGTTATTATTATTATTTTTAGCAGAACCAGGGATTGAACTCAGGCCCTTGCACTTGCCAGGGAAGCGCTTATTCCATTGAGTCATCTTCCTGGCCCCTCTTTTCTAGAGATTTTTATAGAGCAAAATCATTAGGTGGAATGGGTCTAATGGTGAAAAACAGGAACTCATTAGGTGGGTATGAGGTGGAACACAACTGTAGTTAACTAATAAGATTACAAGCACAGTTACTTGGGTAAAATTGATTACATGTGCAACCCATGGCGAAAGTAAAGACACTAAAACATAATTATTGGAGATCCACCCTAAGTCTAGCCACAAAGATGGCTTTCTAGGACAAAGAGCCTGACCCAGGGCTGCACCTGGTTTTATTCAGTGGAGGAGGAGTGGCTTGGGGAGGAATGGTTGAAAATAGTGGGAAATACATGAGTACTGTGAGCTGAGCTAGGTAGGTGGCCAACATTTACCTCTGCCATATGCAGAGAGGATATACAGAGAAAGTTATCTGCATTATGATATTGAGATAATATCTGAAGTTTTGGTTCTTGAGTTCGATATAATCTTTCAAGCCCCAGGAAGTCATAGCCTCTATTTTAAGGCTCAATCCCAGCTGCAGCACAGAGCATTGGCTCTTCCTTGTCTCAGCCTGGCTGAGCTGCAGGTGTAGGTTACCAGGGAAACACATATGCCACCTTCAAAGACTGTCACCAGCACCTCAGCTAGAGCAGTATACATTGCTTAAGGCCAATTGAAAGGATAAACAGAAGTCCTAGTCAGCTCTGTACATATCAATATAAGGAAATAGGGTCAAGCTCAGTCAAAATGTAGACCATTGTTCCTGTTTCAAGAAGAGCTGCTCAGGTGGTCCTCCACAATCATCTCATTATTAGTTATCTTTTGTATTAATTCACCTTGTTTGTTTTTGGCCTTGTTTTGATTTTACTGTTTTTTTTTTTTGTTTGTTTGTTTGGGTTTTTTTTGGGTAAGTTGCTTTTAGGTGAGGTTTATTTATTTTTTGTTTTTGGCACTGAGGATGGAACCCAGGGCTTCCAGCTTGCTAGGCAAGTATTCTACTGCTCAGTCAAATCCCCAGCTCCTGTAGTAACTTTTTTTTTTTTTCCTGCAAAGCTTTATTTCAGAGGGGCTTAGTCCTTGGCAGCTTCATTGCAGCTAGCACGTTGCTCAGCTCCTCATATTTCCTCATGGTGGGGATGTGCATTTGTCCTTGGAAATCTTGAGCAGGTCTGTGGCACCCCGCATAGGAGGCGAAGCTGCCCACCTCCCGGATCATGTCCTGCGTGAACATGTGTTTGGTGAGGCATCTGCAATAGTGGCTGTGCCCCAATTTGCTCGCATTGTTAGTCACTTTGTGGTCCTTGTTGAGGCCCATGGCCGTGGGATAGCATAGGGCCATGGGTACTGTTCTTCAGAAGCTGTGGCAGAAGCTCTATTACATTTCTGTCTTTTTTTTTTCTTCTATATTTAGGACAGGGTCTACAGGGTGTCACTACGTAGATTGGACTTGTAGTAATTCTCCTGTTTTCAGCCTCCCAAGACCTGGGATTGCAAGCATGCACCATCATGCCCAGTCTCAATCACTGTCTCAGTGTGCTTCATGGATCAAACCCAGGCTGCTGCACTTTCCCTAAGCAGGAGGTTTTGTGGGCTGAGCTATTGGACTGGCCCTTTTATTAACTCTTAAGTACATGTATTAGTGTTATGGGGTGGGTGTGTTACTCCTAACTGCTGATGTCAAATATGCTGAGTTCCTGTCCCCTGAATTAAAAGAATGAATTCCAAAGGACAAAGGAAGTTAAAAATAGAGAAAGTTTAATGGGAAGCAGAAGTAGGTAGCTCTTGAGAGAGAAGAGGAATCCCAGAAGTAGGCTGCCACTGAGGACTTTCTCAGGGGTAATTTATACAGCAAAGCTACAATGTGGCACAATGTGGGTCAAATTATAAATCAGCCTATAGGATTCCAAATATAGGCAATTAGCTAATATTGGTCCAGTAAGGAAACAGGTCAAGTATCAAGGGTTTATGGAAAGAACAAAAGCAGTTTTGTGAAGGAATGTGTCCCAATGCTCTGGCTACCCACTTGAGCAATTGATGCCTATTTGGACTTCACTGGGCTATGTATACCATTTAAAGTATAATTTGAAGTTACTGCTTATCCCTTAAAGCATGTAAGCCTGCTTATTGTATGTGTGTGTGTGTATATATATATATATATATATATATATATATATATATATATATATTTTTTTTTTTTTTTTTTTTGCGGGACTAGTGATTGAACTCAGGACCCTGAGCTTGCCAGGCAAGTGCTTATTCTACTGAACTATCTCCCTGGCCCCTGTTGCATCTCTTGAACCCTGGTTTTCTTCAGATGTGTTTCTAGCCACGATTCTTCTCTTTTTTCTGGTGATTTTCCTTGACAGCCCAGTCCCTCACTGACTGGATATCTAATTTTTTTTATGTAATATAACATTGTTTAATTTGTGTTTCTCTCACTTAGGCACAGCTTAGTTCTTTTGCTTTTTGGGTCTTTATTATACTTTGTAATCTCTCTTTCTTATACTCTGTAATCTTTCTCTGTCCAAGTCAGCCCCCCCTTTTCCATAATTATAATGAAGAACAAATAGCGATGCGACAGTTTCAAATTGAATTAGTAGATTCAATAATTAATACATTGCATATTGTTTTCATAGTGGTTATTTGTTGTACAAGGTGCAGACATGATGTTCTATTTATGAACAGTATTAGAGCAGATGCCCTATTCATTGAATTAAGAGATTGTAGCTGTATACCTATCTTTTCTTAAAGCTGAATTATAGTACAGTTTCAATAATTAATACTTTTTACATTGTTATCTTCCTAGTGGTTATCCATAGTATAGGGAACAGACAGGATATCCTGTCCAAACACTATTAGTGCAAATCTCCCTTCTCATAGAATTATGCAAAAATACTGCATATTTATCCTAACTGTACTGTTTATACAAACACAGAATGGTTCTTCCTTTGTATCCCCCCTTTTTTGTTTAGTCTGGCCACAGAAGGGTATTCTATTGTCATTCAATTATTATAGGTGCTTGAATTCGGCGAAACAATCCAACAAGTCCAGCGGTCCACAATAGTAGTGGATTACCTGAAGAAGTTGTTGATTAGAGCCATTTACAGTCCAGTTTATTATTATGGCCTTATTTTATAAACCTCATTTTTATACTTTTCTTCTGGATGGTTAGGACCGAGATAAAGCAAGACCTATATAACAAAAAATGTAACTTTTGTATCTGATGAGGTCAGTCAAGTCCCCTCAGGGTTATTCTGCAACCCTGTACCTCACTCTGTAGATCCTTTGTCAGTGTCAGCCATGTGGTTGAGTCATGGCCATTGCTAGACTGGTTTGCTTTCTTGTGAAAGCCTGAGAGAAAGTTTTCTCTCCATGTGACTCTCCTTAGACACACTATAGATCATCGATCACATTCCTCTGTGGCTCCATAATCTCCTTGATCAGAAAATTTGGGTGTACAACTGAGTTCCATGATATTACAGTACAGGTTCTCCTATGTCCTGAGTCTTCACTGACCTTGAAAGCTAGGGCAACATATGCAGTTCAGTTTACCCTAACTATCTGTCTAAAGTCCTTTTAGTTGTTGTTATACCTTTCTATTTGTATTTCTTCTTTTGATTTCTTATACTAGGGAGACAATATGATATTTGCACATGTGTGTCTGGTTTATTTCACTTATGAATATATGTTTGAGTGGCATCCATTTAAATATAAATGCTTCGAGTTTATCATTCTTCATAGCTGAGTAATACTCCATTGTATAACAATACCATATCTTTTCAACCATTCCTCATGTGACAGGCATCTTGTTGGTTTCCAAGATTTGGCTATCACAAATTGTGCTGCTATAAGCATAGCTACACATATATTTACTGTGATAAGATGTTTTCAGTTCCTTTGGGAAAATTCCCATTAGGGGGATAGCTGGCTTGAATGGGATTTCCAGTCCTACTTCTTAAGGAGTTTCCACACTGATTTCCCCACAATGGTTGCACCAGTCTACATTTCCACCATCAGTGTAGAAGGGTTCACTTTTCCTTACATCCCCTCCAGCATTTGTTGTTGGTTGATTTCTTTATGATAGCCATTCCTTCTGGAGTGAGGTAGTATGTCAGTGTTGTTTTAACTTACATTTCACGGACAGCTAGTGATGTGGAGCATTTTTTAATATATTTATTCAGTTCTTTAATTTGGTCCTCTGAGAAGTGTGTATTCATCTCAGGTGCCCATTTCTGGTTTGGGTCTTTAAATTTGAGGGCCCTAATGTATTTTAGTCCTTTATAAATCCTAGAGAGCAGACCTTTGTCTGAGTGCTTATTAGTTAAGAATTTTTTGAAATTCGTGGGTTGTCTTTTCACTTTGTTGATAATTTCTTCTGACGTACAAAAACTTCTCAATCAGAGTTGGTCCCAGTTGTTAACTTTCAGGTGTTTCCCCTGAGAATATATGTTTGTTCATGAACTCTTTGCCTACTCCTATGTTTTCAAGAGTTCTTCCTACTTTCTCTTCCAGGAGATTGAGTGTATCTGTTTTAGTGTTTTGATCTTTAATCCATTTTGATTTTAGCTTAGTGTATGGTGATAAAACCTGGGTCAAGTTTTAAGTTTTTGGCATGTAGAAAACCAGTTTTTCCAGCTCCATTTTTTAAACAGGCTTTCTTCCAGTAAGCATGTTTGGCCCCTTTGTCGAAGATCAGCTGGCTGAGTGTGTTTGTAGAGGCCTCTATCTTCTAATCTTCCATTGATCCTCAGGTCTATTTCGTTGCCAATACCATGCCAGTTTCATCACAGCTTTGTAGTGTAATTTCAAGTCAGGAATTGTAATGCCTCCTGTCTTATCTTTATTGGCCAGGATTGCCTTTGCTATTTTAGTTCTTTTCTGGTTCCAGATAAATTTTAGGAACAATTTCTCTGGGAGGTATGTTGGTGGAAGTTTGATAGGGATTGCATTAAATCTGTGGAACAATTTCAGGAATACGGACATCTTCATGAATTATGTTCTTCCTATCCAGGAGCAGGGAATTTTTTTTTTTTTTTTTTTTTTTTTTTTTTTTTTTTTTTTTTTTTTTTTTTTTTTTTTTTTTTTTGTCTTTTTGAGACTGGCTCTCACTATGCAGTTCAGGCTGGCCTTAAACTCACTTTGTAGCTCAGGCTGGTCTCGAACTCACAACAATCCTCCTGCCTCAGCCTCCCAAGTGCTGGGATTACAGGCATGCGCCACCACGCCCGGCTCTTTGCATTTTCTGAAATGCTCTACAATCTGTTTCCTTAGGGAACTGTAATTTTCCGTGAAAAGATCTTTGACTTATTTGGTTAAGTGAATTCCAACGTATTTCATTTTCCTCAGTGTTATTGTAAGAGGTATTGTTTCAATAGTTTCCCTCTCAGTGTGCTTGTTATCTGTGTAGAGGAATACTATTGACTTTTGAGTGTTGACTTTGTATCCTGCTATGCTACTGAATTTGTTTATCAATTGTAGTAGCTTCTTGCTGGAGTTTTTTGGGTCTTCCACGTAAAGTATCATGTCATCTGCAAATAGTGATAATTTAACTTCTTCTTTACTTGTTCTTGTTCCTTTTATTTCTCCCTCTTGTCTAATGGCTGTTGATTCCAAAACTGTTTTCAATAGGATGGGTGATAGAGAACATCCTTATATTTTACCAGATCTAAGAGCAAAAAATTTCAGTTTTTCCCTGTTTAGATGGTTTTTATCAAATTGAAGTAGAGGCATTGTATTCCAATTTTCTGAAGGACTTTGAACATGAATAAGTGTTGGACTTTGTCAAAATCTTTTCCTTCATCAATTGAGATGATCATGTGGTTTTTAGATTTCAGTCTATTAATATAGTATATTACATGTATAGATTTTCGAATATTGAACCATCCATGCATCCCTGGAGTGAATCCTACCTGGTCATGGTGTATGATCTTCTTGGTGATTTGCTGTATTCTATTTGCTAGGATTTCATTGAAGATTTTTGCATCTATGTTCATGAGGGAGATTGGCCTGTAGTTCTCTTTTTTCAGTTGTGTCTTTCCCTGGTTTTGGAATCAGTGTAATGTTTGCCTCCAGAAATGAATTTGGGAGGACTGCTTTCTTTTCAATTTCATTGAAGAGTTTGAGGAGCATAGGGATTGTAGCTTCTATAAATTTCTTCTAAAATTCAGTGGTGATTCCATCACTACCTGTACTTTTCTTTGTTGGCAGGCTTTTTATTATGTTTCTTATTTCTTTGGCTGTTATTGGTTTATTGAGAGTTCTATCTTCTTGATTCAGTTTTGGTAATTTGTACCTTTCGAGGAATCTGTCCATTTCTTCCATGTCTTCTATTCTGTGACTCTCAAAGTAGCTATTGGTAATCTTCTGAATGTCCACTGGGTCTGTGGTGATTTCACCCTTTTCATTCCTTATTACTTGTATTTGAATTTTTTTCTTTCCTCTTTTTGATGAGGTTAGCTAGGTGCTTATCGATTTTATGTAGTGTTTCAAGAACCAGCTTTTTGATTTATTGATTCTTTGAACTGTTTTCTTCTCAATTGCATTAATTTCTGCTCTAATCTTTATGATTTGTTCCCATCTTTGGGCTCTGGGTTTGGTTTGCTCTTCCTTTTCTAGATGTTGGAGGTGCAGTATTAGGGTGTTTATTTGTTCCAGTTCTGTTTTTCTTTCTTTTTTTTTTTTTTTTT
>PVKA01048195.1:0-13953 GCA_004027165.1 Ctenomys sociabilis
AAGGGATGGTGGTCTGAATTTTCAAAATGATTGTACATGCCATCCTTGGGAGATCATTCTAAAGAAAGCAGAATTTGCTTCTCATATAAATATGATTAATTTACAGGCGCAGAAGTGGACATTGAAAACTTCCTGGTAGGTTAAACCAGTTATTCCCTGGTTTGGACTTTTCTTTTTAAAAGATCAAGTGTTGCATTTACTAAAGTAGTAAGTGAACTGAAAAAAGTAGTTATTTCAAAAACTTTCAACCAAACACATCTATTGATTACTCAATAGCTATGAGTAAAAACTGTAAAAATAAATAAACACATAAACAAGTCAACCAACTCACTGAACAACCAACCAAACTACACTTGAGGTTTTCAATTTTGTTCTTTAATTTGTTGATATCTAAATATTTGTCCTGGAGGGAGAATTTTTATTCGTGGTTTTATTTTGAAAGTGCCTTCTTCCAATACATATCTATCTCTGTGAGGCATTCCTGGAAAACTCAGATGCACCCTCAAACACATTTGTAAACCATAACTTCCTGATTCACTAATCTAGTTGGAGGTTTGAAAGCAGTGTTTAAAAAACATTTTTCTAGGTGATTTACATACATATTTATTGCATAAATCATGAATTTGGAGTGTTCCAAGTGGGTTCATTTTGAGATCTTAGAGCAATGTAACTACTTACAGGATCAAAAACACTCTATGATCACTGTTTCACAAAAGGATTTCTTTTTTAAAAAAGAATCTTAACCATATTGAGGTTTAAACTGAGGCTTTTGCACTAAGCCATACCCACTCTTTCCTTTATTTTGAGTCAGAATCTTACTAAGTTGCTAGATTTTCTAGGCTAGGGTTGAATTTTCAATCCTTTGGCTTTAGTCTCATAGAGTACAGAGTACAGGGATTACTGTTAGGCACCACCATGCCCAGCTCAAAAGAACTACCACTAGATGACCAAACTTTTGGCAGGTTAACTCTATCCAGGGCTTCCATTCTCACCTCTCTTGGAAGAAACTTGTTTTAAGAAGCTTGGTTTAAAATTCAGTTTGCATTCTTCGCTCTTCCATTTCATAGCTGTCTGATTTTGGGCAAGCTTTCCATTCTGAGCAGTGCTGGTAGTTACCTTCTCTGACAAGGGAGCTCATTTTCTCTTTGTGGTTCCACTAGAGAAAGAATTTGTAAGAAAATGCCCTGTTTAGTGCCTGGAGCACGATAATCCTTTTTATTTCACTCAAAGTAGACGCCTCCGCAGCCTGTGTCCCCGCTTACATCACCCCCAAACTCCTCTGTAGTCTCTCCTTTTCTCTCTGTTCATTGGCCTCAGCCTTGTCTCCGGCACCCTGCTGCTCCAGCTGTGGTGCTGGTCTATCTCTTCATGAAGTTCCCTTCCTTCAGGGAGCTATAGGCTTCCTCTCTCCCTCCCTTCCTGCCCTCATGCACATCTGTTCTCCCTGAAACCATCTCTTACCTTCCCAATTTAAGCTGAAATTTGTCCTCTCTCTCATGATTTCACATCCCTACACATATCACCATCTTCTACACTCTAGATTTTATTTTTTGAATGTGTTTATTTTCTGTCTCTCTGCTATCCAGGAGGACAGAAGTTTCTGTTGGTTTCTCAATGACTGCTTAATTTCTAACAGCACTATAAGCCACTCCTGGCAGACGCTAAGTGTTTAGTAAACTCTTATGAAATAATCATGTGGACATTTGTAAGTCAGCCTTTGACCTACTCCTGTGGGGTAGGGGGAGGGAGAGAGTATGCCGAACCTGTCTCTGCTTTCAGACTGTCCTGCATCTTGAACTTCTGTATTATTTTGGATAAACAAAATCACCACATTGTCCCTGTGAACATCCTAGCCTCACAAAGACATTAAAAAAAAACATTTGTTATTTATTTTTCGTATTTTAGGGAAGGGTCTCCAGGATGTTCAGGGTCTCACTACTAGATTGGACCCACAGTGATCTGCCTGTTTACAGCCTCCCAAGAGCTGGGATCATAGGTGTGCGCTACCATGCCCAGTCTCAATTGCTGTCTCAGCATCCCCCAGGGGTGAGGCTGGCATGGCAGGCCTGGGGATTGAACCCTAGGCCCCTGTTCCTGCTTGCAGGAGCTTTAATCTGCTGAGCTATTTGGCCAGCTCTCCAAAGTCTTTTAGAAGTGGAGTGACTCTGGCTTGTTCCAGGCAAGTTTCCTTCCTTCTCCATTTGTAATCACCCCTCAAGGGTAACATGGTACTTTAGCTGACTTTACAGAAAGGGGAATTGAGCTAAGCTTGAAAGTATGAAGATTAGAGACATCTGTTTGATGATCATGACATCTGATTGATAAACTTGCCTCATATCTCTCACCAGAAAATTTCTGAAGCTTTCCTTGTGAAAAGGCAAAGCTATAGAAATTAGCTTCAGTGAATTTTACAAGCTCCTTAGGTCCACAAAGGGAGAAAACTCCCATGTCTGCTCCCTTGCTTTCTCTGTGCTGCAGACAAAGGCTTGTGACTTCCTTCCCTTGATTTTGCCCAGAGAAAGAGTCTCTCCACCTGTGAAAAAAGGGATAATCAAACAAAGAATTACCCCAATCTCTCATTCCTCCATTAAAAAAAGTATTTCCTAAATGTAGTTAAAATAAATCTGGGAATTATCGTTTGTGACAGAAATGTCAATTTTGTGAAAAAATGTCAGTTTTACCAGATGCTTCTGGTCTTGGCTGCCTAATCCAATTGCTCTCTCAACAGCTGCAAGCCCTCTGTGGGACTCCACACCTCCTCCCGTGTGGCATCTCTATCAGTTGGAGCCCAATTGATGCCTGCTATAGCTGCTAAAGTTTTAGGCAAATAAAATAGCAGGGCTAAGTCATGAACAGAACCAGTCAAAAAAAAAAAAAAAAAAAAAAAAAAAAAAAAAAAAAAAAAAAAAAAAAAAAAAAAAAAAAAAAAAAAAAAAAAAAGAAGAGAAAGAAAAAGAAAAATCTCGCTCTCTGCCTTTAAATTATAGTATCATAATTATACTTTTAAATGCTCTAAGAAAACTGAGCCAATGATTTAAAGAATAATTTGTGTTCAGTTGGGGAATCCAAGGATATTGCTGGAAAAGAAAGAGTACTTACCCCAGGAAGGTGTACCATAAGTCTTGGTTGAAAAATTCAATTAAATGTATTTTATTTAATCCTCATATCCCTTGCGGGCACCAGAGCCCATTTTGCAAATGGAAAAGCAAAAAACAAACAACCCCCCCAAAAAAAAACAATGTTCAGAAAGTCAGCAGAGTTATCCAAAGCCACCTTTCCGGTAAGTGAATGCCTCCATCATTACTAGGATGGATGGCTTCTGAAGTCAGCACTCTCCCAAGCATATCCTGCTCTTCTGCCACTTGACTACCTAAAACCTGGGCAGCATAACACATGCACAGCTATCCTCCATTATTTTGAATATTTCCAAATTACAACATCCAAGTAAATGCTGTCATTGAGAATATCCACAAAGGAAGTTTGCATAACTACAAAAATCTGACTTTAAAAAAATCTCTTATTTATTTTGTACAGGGTCTCACTACACAGCTTGGATTTGTAGTGATCCTACTGTCTCAGCCTCCCCAGTGCTGAGATTATATGCATACACCACCATTCCTGGTTTCAGTGGTGAGTAAGACATGCCCGGGATTCCTTGACCTGCATGGCATATGGTACCAGGGATTGAATCTGGGTCCTTGAATTTGGCTGGCAGGAGCTTAGACTGCCAAGCTATCACCCCAGATCAAAGTAATCTGACTTTTGCCAAGACTTTACCTTGAAAATTTCCAAATCCCCCAAGTCAGAGTTTATAGTGTAACAACCTGACTCTACTGCTGCTATAGAACTTGCACAGAACAGGCTTGTGGGGCTGTAAGCCCTGGCGAGGCTCAGTCTTTGGTTGTGTGATGTGCTCTTGTGAGTAAGACAAAAGCATGCAAATCTCAGCCTTGGAATAAGTGTAAATTATTACATCATGACTGCTGAAAGTTGAAAATGTGTAAATGTTAAATCCAGCAGCTTTTTGCACTGGATTAGAATTTGACTGAGACTTCCCTTTAGAATCAGGCTTAGGTTATGTCCTGGTGATTAAAAGCAAGGGATTTGGAGCTGGATTTTCCTGGCTTGAATGCTTGGTGGTGGCATTTTGTAGATCAGTGCAATCTGGGACTGTTTTCCTTTTTGTGCCTCTTAATGTGGTGTTAGTGCTGCCTGCAACACAAGGTTGGGTATGGTAATGTGTTGAAATTGGAGTAGTGAAGTGCTTAGAACTGTGACACTTCATGAGAGTTCAGGTGCTGGCTGTTACATAAAACAAATTTCTTACAATATGGCTTCATTTATTTAAAGACTTAATGGAATTTTGCCTCCAATTTCATACCTTAGTATACTTAATTGATCAGAATTTGCCAAACTCAACTTCATCCATCTTCAAATTTCAAATTTACCCTCGGGAGAGGAGGTGTTTCTTTTTCCAGGACAGACAATGATTCAGCGTCCAGCAGCATCAAGTTGGATAAATGTGAAGTTTCCAACATGATTGTTTTTTGAGGAACAGCACCAGATTTGTAGATCTCAAATATTAGTTCAAAAAGTAGTTATATTACTTTATAGTCATACCTCATAAAGAATCAGCTCTCTGACCTATTTCATGAGATTTCCCACTCCATTCATGATTTCATGAACATAGTGAAATCTCTCCAAGATGCCAGATGTTGCTCAGAATTAAACACAAGCTCCAGAATGTTTGAAGTTCATTTCATCTGTAATTGCTATCAGAAACCCAGGGCATGGAAAGTAGACCTTACATTTGATACCATCGGAATGGGATGAACAATCTTTAACCAACCACCCTTTTTTAAGTGGCTTACACTCAACAGGATTTACAATTCCAAGAAGCAATTTAAAACTTCCTCTACCCTTTACTTTTCTTTAGTATGCAGCTGAAAGAACCAGACTGAGAAAGATGGTTACGTTTTTCATGCAGAAGTATGTCTTGTTGTCCTATTTCTATAGAAACTGTGTTAATAACTAAGGCCTCATAACATCTTAAGCAAAGTTTACAATTCTATCAAATAATAAGATACAAGTATTAAAGTGTTTGCAATTAAAAAGTATTCATTAGCGGGTATTCCCTCAGGCTCTCCTTTGAAAAACAAAAAAAGCTGAAGGAATGGCAATGTGATACACTGTTGCTGTGTGTTGGTTCTTCAGTTACACTACTCAAAATTATTAAACAAGTTCACTTTGGATATTTTCTAGTTTCCTGCTTCAGTTACCTTCTTTGCCTCTTAGCACTTCTTCCTCTGCCCTTACAGTAATCTTCATTTCTCTTGCTCCTGGCCCATTCTTCAAATGTTTTTTGGTATGTACATGTTTGCAGTAAGTAATTCTGTGTCCGGTGGGGAGATGGGATGTGGACATAACTTACCTCTATTCTTTCTTCATCCCATGCCCTCCCATCAGTCTCTGTTCCTTCTGTCTCTTGCTTCAGTTCCCACTTAGAAAGCCCTCTTTCCATCTGTTCTTTCCACCCTTTCTGTTCCATACCCTTTTCATCACCTCTCCTGCTCTGTCTGTCCTGTTCCCTTGTCTTCAATGGACTTTATCTCTTGCTCTCCTTTCTCACTAGGTAGTAGAATTAGTCATCTCTGTAGCACCATGCTCTGTAGGAAATCTTGCTCTCTCCCAAGCCCATGCATGCATGGATGAGTCCTGGCTAAGTGTGCTTACCTTGTAGCATGGTTTTGAAGACAGTTCATGGGCTCCATCTGTTTTTATATTAGGAATATTTTCTTGTGAGTTTAGAACCATTAAAGACAAAATAGCAAAGGAAAAGTGAAGCTTCATAGAACATGAGACTCAGAGGCCTATGCCACTGAGAAGAAAGCAGGTACCTTTAGCTGAAGTCTTTCCATGAATTCTTTGAGTAATTCTATGTGTATGCAGTTATGTCTGTGTGCATGTTGTTTGGATATAAATGCATCCTTTGCTAACGAAAGCATTTTCATTGTTGTAATTTTAAGAAAAAGGTATCCTAGGAACTCTATTTGTTACAAAAAATTAGTGAGTCTAAAATTGAATTTCCTATGTGGTTTAGATTAAAAAAATGGAAATAAACTGAGTTTTGTTTGAAAACTTTGAAATTTGACTCTGTATGAAGGATGCTATTATAGATCTTAACCTACATATATGTGTATATGCATGTACAACCATGAAAATCTATAATTTCCATAGAATTTCCTTTCATTTTGCATGAAGACTGTCACAGTTCCTTTCAGATATTGCAGGAAGGCAATGTAAATGTTTTCTATCATAGTAATAGAACTCAGGTATTCAATTTAAGGGTATATCTTTTAGCATGAATAATAAGTCCAGCCGCAGAAAAGAAAATAATTTACATCAAAATGGAATTTTAGACTTTATTTATACAGAGGGTTTGTTTCAAAGTAACATTGTTAAGAAAATTATTTCTTTCCACTTCCTTTTATGTAACTAAACTGTAAAAAGTCTTCACAGCATACATATATAATGCCTTTCTATTAGAGCTTTATTTTCTTATCAATATTTTTACTTCTAGTTTAATCTTTTGATGTGACAGTCTTTAAATTAAATCATAGACAGTGGTTTTCATTTTCTTGCTTCAATATGACACACATATTGCTAACTCTAAAGTGATTTCCAAGAAAATAAAGCTTAATTCCTTAAATTGGCTGTTTGAAGCACCATAGTAGATTTGACTCCTGAATGGCATCTGTGGTCAAAGTTCACCTTGAAGTGCATTTGAAGTGGGTGCTTTGTCCTTGGAAAACCAAAACTTTACAATATTTGGTATCTCAAGCTTTCTAATTCCAAGTTAGTTGTTTTCCTCTAACACTAGAAAAATTAAAAATATTAGAAGTTGTATGTTAGTGTGTGCAATTGGAGTCTCCCTTTCTCTTGTTTCTGGAAATGAAAAGAACGTTCAAAGTATTCCCACTTTATAACATAAGAGGCGACCAGGCATTTACAGCTCTATAGATTCCTCCAGCAGAAACCTCAGACCTGGCCTGCAGGTTTCTCCCAGACGATTTTCATTTTCATAACATTCACATCCAACTAACTGCACAAAACATAGTGTGAGAGAAAAAAAGGGAACAGGAAATGGCTCTGTTGCATGGTTATTACATCCTATTGCCTGTGGGTTACTTGTTATGAGTTTTAACTATGTAAATATGACGTATATGACATCAGAATTTAATCTTTAAGCTTCTATGTGGGAGATAGAGTGTGACTTTATTGTAAAAGCTAAAATCAACTGGGTGTTGACAAGTTTCAAAAGTCACCGGGTAAAAGCTTAAAAAGAAAAAGCTCAGACCGATAAGCTGTTCTTTGATTGACAACTTTAGGCTTGAGTGCCACTATTGAAAACAGTTGGACAAAAATTTTGTCAGGGAGAGGGGAGTATTATTTCATAAGAAGCTATACTGGGAAATACAGGAAGATTTACAAGCTGATATAACACAAAACCCAAAGAAAAACAGGTGTGAGGTTTAGAAAACCTGGAAACTGGAAGAAAGGGCACTATCTATGAATGATTTAATTAATATTGCAAAAGGACTTTATCCAGAGAATGCTGACTCAAGTAGAAAAATAAAACATTTCTATCCTTTAGCTGTGGGCCTCAACAAACCATTTATCAACTGTTTGTGGTGAGACAATGTAGCATGCAGGAGGGTGGGAAGAAAGAATAAAATGCACAAGCAAAAGATTAGAATGGCAAATAAATGCAAGAGGAAAAAGAATATAGTTCATTTTTCATCTTTCTAGTATAGTAGAACCTGTTTGGGCACTGTAAAATCCATAATGGAAACAATAAAATAAATGCCTTCTAAAGTAGCCATCATTGCTTGATTGAAATGTTATGATTTTCATACATTCCATATCTTTATCAAATATTATCCATAAGGTAGTTTTCAATTCCTGTTGTGCCAATTATCCTACTATGTGCATCATAAACTTTTATGGCTTGTTATGGAATGTCACTTGACTATTTCTCCCTTCAAATATTGCATCATAAGACTCAGATGGAAAACATATTCTAATGTGGCAAAGTGTTAAAGAAATTTAATACCCTAGCGCTAAATGAAACTGTTATGGTTCATCTCCTGGATAAGCACAACAATTTATGAATGCAATATTCATTTCCTGAGGTGAGCACAAGCAAAATCCTCATCTGAAACATAAAACCTAGATGTTTGGCCTCTGGTAGTTTCCTCATTTAACTCATTGATGTCATATATTAAGGCCATTGGTAAGATCACATCTGGGGAGTGCTCACTTTTTTGACTTCCCTAATTACTTTTACAGGGAACTTCTGGTATAATTGCAACAACTAAGACCAGACCACAGAGTCTTTGGGATCATCTTTCACTTTCAATATGTTGCTTAAAGTGCTGTAATAATTGATTCTTCTTTTTTTGAATATTGGATCACAGTTTAGAATCTTAATTCATGGCAGAATTCATTGGATCTATGCATTCATAAATTGTTGTGCTAATCCAGGAGATAAAACATAACAGTTCATATGTTCTAGATTCTACAACAGTTCATATGAACATATAAGGTTGGCCCATGATTCCTAGAAAAGTAGGGAACTCAGGGAAGGTTTCTTTTTGATCTTTATGAAAAAAAGCAACAAAAAAGATTAATTGCCAAGAACCATATTTTTTTCCTTCTAAGAGCTGCCTTCACTACACATTTTAATATATTAAACTAAATAAACTGAACTTACAGGAAATCCCACTTGAATCTTACCTATGTGTATTACAGAATAGTAAGGGAAAATCTGGAGGACAAGTCTTTTTGCTTTAATACAAAATATTTTGACTTCATAGTAAATCGCTCCTGTTTAATATTTTAGAATATTCTATAATTCACAGAAAGTCCAGGCTACAAGGTGAAGTGTTTAGAATTGCATGAAATCTGACTGTGCAACTGAAACTTGTATAGTCTGGGCCATTCTTTGCAAAGCAAGCCTCTGCAGCCTCAGTGGGCCCCAAGTAGGTCTGTCACGAAGGGGAAATAAGACAGCAATGGAGAGAAGCACAGTGCAAGTTTTCATATAAAAATCTCCTCATCTTCCATAAATAATCTCTGATCATGAAGTTAAACCTCATACATAGGTGGCTCTTTTATAAGATCCAGCACTTAGAGAGTTCATCTCTGGTACAAAATGTACTCAGGGTGAAAATATTCCTAGGAATAAAATGAGGCAAATTGGAAGCATGAGAAAAATGAGTCCAACAATAAAATTCATCACGATTTTAGCAGATAACTGAAACAAGCACACAACAAGGTAGCAGATAGGTTCTGGCATAAAACAAAAAATGAAGCTTGACATTCCCATGAAGACAAGACAGTGAAGGGAGAAAGAGGAAAATAAAAGAGCAGGTGAGACAGCCTCTTCTGGGAGAAGCAAGCGAGAGCATTTCTTTATTCTCTGCTTCAAATTCCTTACCGTTCTTCCCAGATCTGCTTCATTTTAAAAAAAAATATCTTATTCATTTTAATGAGAAACAAATAGCAATGAGACGGTTTCAAAACAGGTTAGTAGGACACTCACAATAATTAACACATTGCATATTATGGTCTTCATAGTATTTACTCACAGGACAATATGCAGACATGGTATCTTGCTTCATTTAAAAAATACTCAGAATTAGCTCATTTATCAAATATACAAAAAGAGAAAATCACTTCTCTGCAAGGCTGGTGTGGAGTATTGTATTAGTTTAGTTGGAATCTGCTTTCAAGAGAACACTCAGTTCTCTTTACATGGAGTGCTGACAGCCTCCTCAAAAGTAAACTTCATCTACTGACTGAGAAGGTACATCCCAGGGAGAGTCTAAGGATACAGACTGTTCTCTTTGCTCTGTGCTCACTTGGAGAAGAGATGCTGAGAAGAGAAGAAAGAGGCCGTGGAAATGAGTGTTAGCATTTCCCATATTATATAAGGCACTAGATTTTTGCATTCTCTAACTCCACCCATGTCACAGGCCTATTCTATAGACATGCCTACCTTCTTCAGCAGATGAGGAAAATGGTGAAAAGCTCATATAGTTTGCAAGAGCTTGGTCTGACTCCAAGTTTAGGCTTCTTCCACTATATTATGCCAGGAATCCCTCTAGTATTTTTCTTCTCAAATATTCTAAAGACTCCTTGGATTATCAAATGTTCAACTAAGGAAGGTATTTTAAATGTCAGAAGAAAACCCCTGTTCGATTTGATAAGTGTATGAAAATTGGACAGCTCTGTTCTTGGAATGCCAGCAGATCACAAAGTAAAATCACACAAAATGACTCACATGAAAAAAAAGGTGTGTGCTGGAGTACAGCCAGGAAGTATTATGAACAGAACATATAATTAAGAATGATGGGTTCTCAATGGGCTGGAGCACAACTCCTGAGCACTTGCAGTTTGGAAAAGCTTGCAGGTCCAACCATGAAGGAGATGGCCCACAGCACAGCTGGGGAAGGCACCCACCTTGGTGAAATCTTAGGTGGTTTTGAATTTTGTGGTTAGGGTTAAATAAGTACACTGTCTCCTATACCACCCTTGAGTGAAGGGGCTTTTTGTTTTCCAAGAACAGTCAATCCTTTTGCTGAAGGAGTGACTTTTGGGAAGGAGAACTACTGTGTAATAAAGTAAGGAGACATAGATGTAGACAAACAAAAGTGGCCACATCAGTCCTTGTGATGGACGTGGTAACATATCAGAATCTGGTGACCTTTACCTATGCGGTAATAAGTAGAAGATTACCACATGACTTGCTGACTCCCTAAATGTAATTGCAAGAACAAAGTGTAGTAGATAATGGAATGGATTGAAATCAGGGAGGCAGAAAAGAATATTGACTGTTCGAATAAGATTTTTTGATGTGGCTGCAATATAGGATTAATGAGGGATGAGGCAACAGCATTTTATCATCATAATAACCAGAGATTTTGTGAGGTATCTAAGATGTTTTGCCCAGCCTTGTCTAGCATGAAAGAGCCAGATCCCCATTCTCCTATGTGTTCATAAAGGAAGATGAACTGGTGTATAATCATAACTGAATGTGTTGTGTGTATGTGTGTGTGTGTGGAACATAGTGTTAAAATGCACAAAAGGATTTTCTTTACATGTGCCACATAATTTAACCTTTTCAAAACTCGATTGGGTTCATGTGGAAACTCAGGCTTGGAGCAGAAGATAACATCCAACGATGTAAGCTAACATTAAGTGCTTAGAACCCAGGTCTGTTGGGCTCCAGAGAAGATGGCCATCGGTCGTAGGCCACACTAAGCTCTTCTGCAGATGGTTTTATCGATTTGATGGTCTTACATCAATATGGTCTACTGTAGCTATCAGACACTACTGACATTTTTAAATTCAGATTTGATGGACAACAAAAATACTTTTGGATCATTCATAATTGAGAATTGACCATTTGCTTAACTGGGTTTGTTTGTTCAGTTTAATGATTCATTAAATGGCATTAATTGCATGTTTTGATATGAGTGTGTTGGCTCAGTTTGATTGAGTGTGCAGTGCAAACATCTATGATGTTTAATTGCAATCATGAAATCACAGATGTGTGGTTTTTTATTGTCTGATTTTCAAAAGCAAGTGTCTTTCAGAATTGAAGTTCATACAAAAAAATCATTTTTCCACACTGATAATTGAATATTCTTGCTGTGGTCAGGATTTTAGTCCTCTGTGTGTGTGTGTGTGTGTGTGTGTGTGTGTGTCTGTCTGTCTGTCTGTTTGTCTGTGCACATTGGTGTATGGTGATGATGGGGGTGTTACATAATAGAGGAGGGACTGGCTCAGGTGGGGAAGCAGAATGAAACACCCAATCAGAGGCAAGACATCAACTGCGTGCTGTATTGCATAAATCAGAGAGGTTCTGGATGATGTGCCGGTGGTTTTGGTGGTGAAAGTGAAGAGTAAGGGAGCCACATTAGGAATACTAGGGAACATTGTAAAGAGAAGAAGAAAAAGAGAAGTCTTAAATAGAAAATAATGCAATTGAATTTTCAATTAAACTATTAAAATAGGGGTATTTTCCCAATACACATTGACACTTATAATGAATTTCCCCTTAACTGCACTGCATTCATAATCTAGCAAAGTTCCTCTACAGTGATTTACAAAATTCTTTTCTCTAAGGCTTGCAACAAATTAAACCTTAAACGTCAGGGAAGACTAATACATTTTATGTTGAATACTTATATAGACTTAATGTTTATTATTTTAATAGAGTTTCTGCCTAGTGAAAATTCATTTTGTTCCTGTTTGATTGCAAGATCGTAACAGTCCCCTTCCCAAATTTACAATCAGATCAAAATGGCACGTTATTTGCCCATCTGGAGACCACCAAATGTGGAAAGCTTGTCGGTGTGGAGGCCATCTGTTGTGAACAGAGACACACATGGAAACTTAATCCTGAAACTTCTTTTTCAGCTTTCTCTTTTGCTTGCTTGAGTAGAAGGCGATTCAGCCCAGTCCCATGAGATGTAAGCTATAGGCTGGGAGAGCTTGCTGCCCACTAATGTCACAGTCCCTTCCATTTGCCTAGTACTGAATATCTCTCTGAGAAGATATAAAACGTGAAAAATTCTTGTCACTGTCTTTTGCCCACATTCTGACACAGACTGAAGGTCAGAAGCAGCACTCTCCCTATGGGAAGTTGCTCCGACTTGCTATGAATGAAAGAAGTCTCCGGCCTCACACCCAGCTCTTGTGGTTTGGAGGACCTTGTATTCTCTCTGATAAAATCTCAAAGCTTAGAACACGGGGAAGACACTTTCCGGCTCACATTTTGTTTGTTTTTGACTTTGCATCCTCATGTGTTTTCATTTCAAGTTGGAGAAAACATTTTGACTTGAAAATCATTAAAATATTGTTATTTATGGGTCAGTGCAAATGTGTCACAAGGGCCTGGACTTTCCAGAGACACTTTGAATGAGCATACGATTCTTTGAAACTTTTTTGTTCTTCTATAACTAGCTCATATGAACATAATTTTGTGTCTGAAATTCCACACTTCAGCGCAGTACCTGGTTCAGCTTGCTGCTGACACCAAGCGCACACCTGGGAGCGAGGAGGTCACAGGTTGTGGGCTGCAAGTGTGTGGCCTCGCGCCATTCTAAGACCCTTCCATCCAGTTAGTGCCTGACTTGTTTCACATTAAGCTTAACAAAACTGTTTCTTAGATATAATCTTAAAGTTTCAGCTTTGTTTTCTCCATTGTCCTGCATCAAATTTCATTACATTCCTTTTAAAAATGTCTGCACAGTGTGGAAACTTACAGTGTGACTCTTTTACAGTCAGCTCTTGTGTAGGTGACCAAACTTCCGTTTTGATGGCCTCTTGCCTTACAGTGGAACAGCTTCTAAGTGTCTCAGGAGGGCGACTAAATTAATCTGTTGTGGCTTTTTCAGTCTCTGAATCTTGTGATTTTGGTTTGTATTCTGTTCTGAAGAAAACATACTGTTAAGGGCAATCGTAATTTCTTCTTTATAATTTTTTAATAAATTGGTTTTCATGGTAAGAATTAGAAAAGGAAAATAATTTAAAAATTGAACCATAGGGAAATGGATTAGTGAATTATGTGTAATAATATAATTCAATCTAGAGCACCCACTAAGAATTATTTTATTTTTTATTTTATTTTATTTTTTTCTTTTAGAAGAAAGTTAATGATTTGGACAGTGATCACAAATGAAGGTAGAAGAGTGGTTAGAAAATAGTATGTGGGCCATCTTGCTCCATCCCGCCTACCACCGCCCAGCTCCTGAGACCGGCCAGAGACAGCGCGGCCAACTCTGCCATCTTGCTCCATCCCGCCCGCCCCCGCCCAGCTCCTGAGACCGGCCAGAGACAGCGCGGCCGACTCCGCCGTCCTGCTCCATCCCGCCCGCCCCCGCC
>PVKA01048196.1:0-13926 GCA_004027165.1 Ctenomys sociabilis
CGGGTTCAGCAAGCCTTTATCGAGTGTGATGCAAGCCTCTACATGCGTCCGCTACCCGCGGCTCCTATCGTGCAAGCATGGCGAATCTCGTGATACAGCAAGCTATATAGATTTCACAAACCAATCACAATTGCACACGTGTTTAAATAGCATTGGTGGGATCATAAAAAACGGCGGGCCTTTCTCTGAACAGGAGGGGTCCAGGCACAGCAACAAAAACCCGGAAGCCGGAGGTGGGCGCTATCTTAGCAAACACGATGGGCGGGGCAGCCAAAAGTGGCCGCCATCTCAGAGCGGCTCCTGATAGCTAATGAGACTCACTTATTAGGAACACCCTTTTCTTATAAAAATAAGCGTATAGAAAGTTTTACAGCAGTCCCAATTTGTCTCCAAAACCCCTACTTATTTTTGGTCATCGAAAATAGCTTCTCTGAGATAGATTGTAATCTCTCAACCAATTGTACTCTTACTCAATGTGTAAATGTGTCTGACTCCACCTTCATTGTCATGAAGGTCCCACAATATGTTCCTATTGCTGTCCAGGCTGAGCCTGAAAATTTTCCATTGGTCCAACTTATCAGAGGCAAGCGAGACTTTGGTATTACAGCTACCATGGTAACTGCAATAGTTGCTGTGGCCACAGCGGCTGCTACAGCTGCTGTGGCCCTTACCTCCCAGGTAAAGATGGCCTCTGAAATTAACAGTATTGTTAAACAAACAGCAGATATCTTAGATACCCAAAATAGCATCAATTCTAAATTCCTTAGTGGCATACTGAGAGTTAATGAAAGAGTTGATATTTTACAGGAAGTAGTTGAACAACTGTTCGGGATTGTCAGCACGAGCTGTGTTGCCAATGTTGGAAGAGTATGTGTGTCCCCCCTGCCCGTCAATTCCTCCATTTCTATATACATCAGCCAGTATCTAAAGGGCAATTGGTCGCATGAGTTGGAACAACTCATAAACATTCAAAAATTTGAGATTGCCCGCCTAAATGCCACCTCAGTCACTGCTCTGTCATTAGGTAGCCTGTCAAAATGGATTGAGAAGAGCCGGGCATGGTGGCTCATGCCTGTAATCCCAGCACTCGGGAGGCTGAGGCAGGAGGATTGTTGTGAGTTCGAGACCAGCCTGAGCTACAAAGTGAGCTCAAGGCCAGCCTGAACTGCACAATGAGACCCTGTCTCAAAAAAGACAAAAAAATAAATAAAAATAAAAATAATAAAAATAAAATAAAAAAAAAATGGATTGAGAAGACCTTTTCCTTCCTTAAGGAGTGGGCTGGTATAGGTGCCATGGCCATCCTGGCTCTTCTTGGGGCCATAGGAAGTTTGTTCCTGATATGCCAAGTGGTCTGCAAACAGCGTCAGAGCCAGGTTGTCCTAAAACAAGCATTGTTGGCTTTAGATAAGGGACAAAACCCAGAGGCATGGCTGGCCATGATGTGACATATGGGATAATTTTGGCCATAGAAATGATGCCCCTTTGGCCAGGGGTGTCCATGGGCTTCAGCTGTGCCTGATCAACACAGCTTTCCCACACTTGCAAATTATCACACATTATCCCTCGTCACAGGGCCAGAGAGATATAATGGCTACATGCTGATGGATGCTCTATGGTTTGGAGGTCCTACTAGGCTTGACGGCCCCTGGGAAGGCCCTGTGGTCTTCTATTGCACAATGGGGAGCAAGTCACTGCCTGCAGCGTGGATTGTCCTTATATTCAATGCTTATTGAGCCTAAGCTGCTTGCTATTAGCCTTAGTATTCTCCCCCTGTCATGTAAAGTGCAGGGTGTAAGATAAGAGCATTGCAGGGAGATCTACGAGGTTTCCTGTTCTCGGGGTCTCCGGAGAGCAAGCTTGGCTGCATATGGGTTGGTGCCCGAGGTCCCATCTCCGTGCAAAAGGCATCGGGCAATGCAATCGGGATTGTAAGGATCACTTGCAATTCCCTGACCTGCAGAGGCCCACATAAAACGGGGTCAAGCCTCTACTCTCACCTGCACAAAAAAAAAAGAAAAAGGGGGAGATGTTGGGAGCAGTGCAAGCAGCAGCTTGGCGCTCTGGGTAACGGCTTGGCGTTTTTTGTGAGCTCCGCCTTGACATGTTCGGAATAACAGGAAGTAAGGCATGGCCCCGCCTGTTGATCCGGACAGAGACAGGGGGCTGCCTGACGACAGAGCGGGATTGGCTGTATATTTATGCGTGGCTGCTGATGATTGGCTTAGCTATACTATATAAGCTGCTGTGCTTCCGCAATAAAGAGAGATCTTTTCCTTCTGAAGGAACACAAGGTGTCTCGGGTCTTCTTTCTGCGCCGATCTGCGCCGGACACTCTGCCCAGTCTCAGTTGCCATCTCAGGTACCCTGGGGGTAGGGCTCACAAGGCATGCCCCAGGATTGAAACCCCAGTCCCTGTGCCTGCTTGCAGGCACTTTAATCTGCTGAGTTAAGTGGTTGGCCTTGACAACCATTGCTGAATTCCTACCATTGTTTTTAGTCAAACTCTGCATCACTTCTAATACTTTTCTTATTTCTTTGTTTTTCTTTCTTTTCTTTTTTTCTTTTCTTTTTTTTTTATTTATTTTTTTTTGTGTGTGTGAAACTGGGGATTGAACTCAGGCCCTTGCTCTTGCCAGGGAAGTGCTTATTCCACTGAGCCACCTCCCTGGCCACAGTTTTACCAGTTTTCATTTTCTTTAAAAATATGAAATGGACAATATTCTTCTAGAAGACATACTTGAAGTATTTTTAATATTGAGGGAAAACTAAGTGGACTTTTCCCTTAAGGCTCCATCGTTGGCATCTCAGAGTTGGAACTGACCTGACTATTAGAAGAAGGGGTGTTTCAGATCATGCAGCAAGCACTGCAGAATTTGCCTCAATTTTTCAAGTTGGGTTGAAGCCAACATCAGTTTCCCCCAAATTGATCTGACCATTAACTTTCTGAATTATTATATCAGCAAGATGTTTTATATATTGAATCCTGCAAAGGAAATTTACTAGATATCTTTCAGTCTGACTTAAAATGTATTTTGTTGAAGAAGAAAGATAAACTAGCATTTGAGGATATGCTAGCTCCTGAGAATGGCAAACTCATGTCCATATATGTATGTCTAGACACATACATATGACACACATAAACAAACTGAGAGTCATTTGAGAGAAATAAGGGTTCAAATGAGTGCACTGAGTTATTTATGTAGTTTGTTCCATTGCTGATAGTCTCAAAATCCATGGATCTGTGAATCAAGAAAATGGAGAAAGTTAATTATGAACAGTTTCCTAGAGAGCTCCAGGTTGGATATAAAGGCAAAGAGAGAGACAGGAAGATCAGCCAGCTGGAAAGGAAAGGAGCTGCTTACGGAAGCACATCGACATAAGCATTTACATACTAAACCAGCCTCTGCCTCCTGAAGCCATATTATGCCAAAGCACGGATGTCCAGGTCTCAATAAATATAAACATCCAATAAAATAGTTTTGATGCTCTGCTTCCATCATGTTTAAGAAAGTTGATAACTCTCCATCAGTATTGCAGCTTTGGCAACATCTCAGGGTGAAGGCAGTCATTTCATGGCTCTCTCCTGAGGGACTTCACCCTCGCAGTGCACATTTGCACATTAGCCAGCAACAATGCATGCTGTCTCTCTCCAACTTTGTACATTTCACACTGTGAAATGCTATTGTATTATCATTTTCTTCCATGCTGCACTAATAAGCATGGGAACATCAGCCTTCGAGGACATGATGTTTATTGGTTTGTTCCAGGAGTCTGAAATTTTTCAGACTATTAAACTAGTCTCTCCAGAATTTAAAATATCTTTTTTATTATAAGAAAAGATGAGTGAGGCTTGCTCTTTTTAAAGTCCTTCATAGAGATCTCTGATACTTGTGACACCCTAATGAAGCATCAATGTCTTCTAATATTTCTAAATGATCCCACAACCTATCCGAGTATAATAACAATAATTCACTGAAAAAGGGACCAAGGAGCCCTTTTGGGTTGTACAGCACTTGCCTAGCATCAGATGCAAGGCAAAGTTTCTACCCTTGTAGTGCAGAAAGCAAAGCGAAAACACAATAAAGCACAAATGCAAAAGAATATTTGTTTTAAGTGAATTTAGTTAAGCAAATCAATAAACAAAAAATTTCTCTTTACTTCTGTTTTTGATAGATCACTTCAAAGTTACTCAAAAATATGTTTCAGGGAATAGAATTATAGTTTTAAGAATTTTTAAACAAGTTAGCATCCATAGTGAAGAACTAAACATCTAATGAGTATTATTCAATTAGTAAAAATCAGTAAGTATTGGTAATCTTATTTACATTTCTTTTACTCGGAACACTTTATTTTTCCAGGAAACCATAAAATATCAGTTCTTCTTTACACACAAATGTCATACTCATATACTGAGACATATGAAATTTAGACTCACTGGAGCCAAAAAATTTATGGATATTTGACATGACATTAACTCCAAGGAGGACTGATTGTCACTCTAGAATTTATTGTTCTGACAGTGTCCTGTGCATTTCAGAGAATCATGCAAATTTAGAGCAAAGAAAGCATGCTATTTTCTAGACTATAAAAGTGACAATTTCGGAGATATGCTCAATGACACATCAAGAAGTTACAAATTGAAGAAGGTTGGATTTTAAAACTTGGCTATCTAGATGGACCTAACAATATCATCATATTGTACAAGAATTGTTTTTTCCCTAATGTTCTAATTTTCCTGAACCTAGCTTTCATTTTCCTTTCTTAATGACTGAAGATATTCACACTTAGCTGCAATTTTCTTTGGTTCCTGGTCTTCTCTGGAGCTTAGCTGAGGGAATAGTCACTTGTGCTTATGTGACTCCAAGTAGCCAGAGTGTATGGTCTTTGGATTGAGTGACATCATTTCCATCATCAATGACTGAAGCCTGACCTCAGTTGCTTGTAAAAACTTTTCCTGCCTATAAGTCTACTTGCCTCCTAAATATAGTAAAGCTCTATGTCTACTTGAAAGGTAGTGTTGTGTTTTAACATAATTTCACAAAATGACATAATCCAAGTCTATATATATATCATCTCAGTGTGTTATATCACCCGGATAAAAGCAAGTCTGTGCATGGTCTTCCTAACATTCAACGAGTAGGAAACATGCACATCCACAAATGACTGGTATCTTGCATCACAAGTCGTGAGGATTTTCCACCACACTAATATACTTGTGATGCCATTGGAAAAAATAATTATTTTATGTGACTTTAACCCAGAAAAGTAGTTTGAGAGGTTCCTAGTATCCAGTTTTCACTTGGCGCTCCATTATGACAAGAAACAAATTGAGACTCAACAATTCTTAGGTCTATCAGGTAGGCTGACAACAAGGCAAACTTTTATGTCAAAATGACAAAAACAGATAGGTAAATACAGAGAATTACAACTGACCAGAAAACAATACATGAAAATTGATCTTGTAGGAAGCCAGTGCTACAGTAGGGATTTTTAACTAAAATAGATAGATTGCTGTAAGTTAAGAGAAAATGCGAGAAGGAGAAATTCTGGGGAAAAGAGTCACAGATAGAGTCCCACTCTTTTGTCATTTTTTTTTCTTTGAAGATCTGCTCTGACATCTCTTCTTGTTTCCTTGAATGGAATGGAAAATCCTTAAAACATACCAGAGTTTTATGTTCTGATTAATGGAACCTCTCTCTAGGAGGAATTGTTTTATCAAAGTCTCACTTGCTGGAGGTTTGTCAGAGTCTCTTCTACCTAGGATAACAAAATACCAAACTCCAACCTTCTCAATCTGTACAATATTACTGATGGAAAAAAAAAAAAAGGAAAAGAAAATTTAGAGGCATTGATGAATGTCACAGACAAGAACCTCAGAAACTCCTCTGAAGTCTGTTGAATGACTGTACTCCTCTCACAATTGGCTCTACATTATGAAAGGCAAATTCAGTTTTTTTAATGCAAAATGGCATGTTTAATGGGAGAACTTGTACTGTAGCATCATGTAACTCAGTTGTGTCCCAAATTTTGTGATCAAGAAGATTATGGGGCTACAGAGGAAAGTGATGAATGATGTAGAGTGTGCCTAAGGAAAGTCACATGGAGAGAAAACATTCTCCAGGTTCTCAAAGAGAGCAAATTGGACAAGCAATTGCCATGACTCATCCAGATGGCTGACACTGACAAACGATCTACACACTGCAGTACAGGTTCTCAGGATAAACCTGAGTAGATTTGACTGACATTATCAGATACAAAAGTTACATTTCTTGTTACATAGGTCTTGCTTTATCTTGTTCTTAACCATCCAGCAGAAAAGTATAAAAATGAGGTATACTGTAATTATAAGCTGAGCTGTAGAATGCTGAAATCAACAACTTCTGACATTGCCCGTCCTATGGAAAACCCAATACTATTATGGACTACTATACTATATGGGAATATTTTGCTGAAATCTCATCCCTACAATACTTAAAAGATAATAGAATACCCATCTCTGACAAAACTAAACAAAAAAGGGATACAAATATAGGACCAGTTTGTATCTGTATATTCAAAATAGTTAGGATAGATATACAGATACTTTCTCTTAATTCAATTCATGGAAAGATTTGTTCTAATAGTGTTTGTAGACAGGATATCATGTCTGAATCTTCTAGTATTA
This sequence comes from Ctenomys sociabilis, assembly GCA_004027165.1. Taxonomy (NCBI): domain Eukaryota; kingdom Metazoa; phylum Chordata; class Mammalia; order Rodentia; family Ctenomyidae; genus Ctenomys; species Ctenomys sociabilis. The sequence goes on from PVKA01048196.1 coordinate 6,668, forward strand.
ATAACCACTAAGACAATATGCAATGTATTAATTATTAAAGCTGTCTTATTTGTCTCTTTTGAAACTGTCCCATCGCTATTTAGTTCTCAATAAAATTATAGAAAGAAATAGTCCTGTCTACTTTTCAGTGAAAGATGGCAAGGTATAACAAAGAAGAAATAAACAATGTGCATAAATGAAAAAGGGTTTCAGAACTATAGAACCTATAATGACCATATGCAAATTTTAAGAGTAGCATTTTATAGAAAGTTTATTTTAATAAAAGCTAGCAGCTTAATGGAAAAAGTAGATAACACTACAGAACATGTAGCTAATATGATCAGAAGTTTGAGAGTTTGAGGGAAATTTTGAAGAAAAGTGTTAGAAGTCTAATGATAGTAACAAAACTGAAAAAAATAAAAATCTGGGTCCATTATGAGACTGAATAGAGCTGAGGAAAGAGTATAGATAGAAGTTTACAGTAACAGAAATTCTGAAAGCTAAGAAAGGGAAATAGAGAGACAAACACAGAAATGGAGACAGAAAGACAGAGATAAAAACAGAGTGAGACAGAGAGACAGAGACAGCTAGGCACATATACACACATACAGTGAGACAGAGAGAGAGAGAGAGAAAGAGAGAGAGAGAGAGATTTAAACAGAGTATCACAAACCGCAGAACAAATACCAATGGATATAGAAGCATATCACACCAGAGAAAGAAGCAGCAGAAACAATATTTTTTAAAAAATAATTAGATTCCCCCAACTAAGGTCAGAAACCAAACTCAGACTCAGGAAATGTAGAGGACACAAGTAGATTTCATTATAAAAAAGAAAAATTAAATAACACAAATTAACCCCGATGGAATACCTATACATGTCATATTCAAAATACACAACACTAAAAGAGAATGGAGAAAACCTGAAAGAAGTCAGTGTATATGGCAAAAAGGAAAAACACCCACATGATAAAGGAGCAAATATAATAATTGCATACAGCTTTTTCTTAGATACAGTGATGTGACAATGTTGGAGACAAATATTTAAAGTACTGGAAAAATACGTTAACTTGCAAAGTTATGCTTCAAAGGGTAAGGAAAACTAGGTACTTGGAGAAAAAATTGAGAAAATGTGTTGGCAATGGATGTGCTTTGCAAAAAATGTTTAAAGACATTCTTTAGAAGGAAAGAAAATGACAAAAGTCAAAACCATATAAATGTAGAAGATGGCCTTTAGAGATGAATACGTGAAACTAAATTGTGCCTATGGATTGTACAGTTTTCTTAAATTCACACAGAATGGTCTCTAAGATAAGCCACACTATATACCGTCGAATTCATCTTAACAATATTAGAAGAATAAAATAATAATTCCTACTCTCATACCATAAACAAATAATAGAATGGAAATAGGAATGAAAAATAAAATTATAGCTGGAAACTTCCAAAACATTGGACCAAAATTTGATCTACATGGGCCAAATGAAAACACTCGACCTACTATGGAGAAAGGAATTCAATCTTGGGATTGACGTGTCAGGGTGGGTGTATTGTAAATCAGTATTATGACAAATTCACCTGGAAAGGGAGGCTCAGATATTTTCAGGATCTTAGTGATCACTCTTCATCCACAATCTGGATCTTCCCATGGGATCAGTGGTCACTGGTATGAGACTTGCATGTAGTGTAACTTTGAACCATGGTGGGAGGCACCAGGTGATGGCCTCCAAAAGTGAGCTGAAAGTGGGACTGTAGTGCACATAAGAGCAGCTCACTAGCAGAATACTCTGACTGATTAGACCTGTAATTCAGGCTCATGTGCATGCTGTTCCTTGAAAGAGAAAAATCATGCTATATTTTTACTTCATCTACATGAGCATACAATTTCTGGGTCAAATCAGCAAAATCCAATACATAGCTCAATTCCTGCTTAGGACAATTTATGCACTAATTTATTTGAATGAGGATAAAGTCTATTTCTTTTGAGAATAGAAGCTGGTACCAAAAAATTATACTGCTAAGTCTTCTCCAAGACTTGTGCAAAGGGTCTTATAACTGCTACTGGAGTAACTCTCCCTTGTTTAAAACTACTGGACAAAGCCGGGCGTGGTGGTGCATGCCTGTAATCCCAGCACTCGGGAGGCTGAGGCAGGAGGATTGTTGTGAGTTCGAGACCAGCCTGAGCTACAAAGTGAGCTTAAGGCCAGCCTGAACCGCATAGTGAAACCCTGTCTCAAAAAGACAAAAAAATAAAAAAATAAAACTACTGGACACTGGCTCTGATCTGACACTACTTGCAGAAGACTGAAAATGTCACTATGGTCCACAGAGTAAGGACCTAGGGACTTAAGGAAATCAGTGAAACTGTAGCTCAGTTTCATCTCATAGTGCTACCAGTTGGGTTCCTGTTATGATTTTGACATGACTTAAGTTTGTCCTCCAAGTGTTGGAGGTGTGATCTTCATTGTGCTGTCAGGTCCTTTAAGAAGTGGTTCCTGGTGTGTGATCCTCAGGTCTTTTGCCAGTATCGGGAAACAGAGCAGGCCACCTGTCAAGAAGATCATGGTGGCATGTGTAGGGGGCTCTCAGGAAACTCCAGAGCAAGTTGCATTAAAAGGGACCAAATCCATACACTGCTGTCTGGTGTTCTACTTTGACATATAATTTCTATCTCTCATCATTGTGAGACTATCTACCATTATTGTGTCCTTATCAGAAGGTAAGAAATGGTATTATCCAAAGCTTCCAAAATGTGACCGACATAAATCACTTTTCTTTACACAGTTAACCTTTCCCAGGTATTTTGATACAACATTGCACAACTGACTAGTACAGCCTCCAAACCCATCTAGTGGTTATTTGCTTGCATAACTGGAAAGAAACATTCAGCTTCTCAGAAAACTCCCACATTTGTTCTCCAAGTGGAAGGAATACAATGGTAGGAAAGGTCCAATGTAACTAGGATTACCTGTTCCTACTGGAATTTCTCATTCTTATAATTTTCTTGTGATAGACTAACAGAATACTGCCTTCTTGGAGAATTTTCCCAGATTAGTGCTGCTTTTAAGGGTGCAAAGGATGCAAATGTTGTGATTCCCATAACATTTCCATTTAACTTGCCACTTGTGCAGAAGGCAGACTGAAGCTGGAGAATAACAGTAAATTATCATAAGCTTAACCAGGTGATGAATATGATACAGCTGCAAATGCTACACCAGATGTGGTTTCAATGCTTGAACAATTAGCACATTCCCTTGGACATATTGTGGAGCTGTTGATCTGGTTCATTCCTTTTCTCTATGTGTTTAACAAGATCACTAGAATCATTTTTATTTCTGATGGACTCAGTACTACACTTCCACTGCCTTATATTCATAGGTGTATCAACTCTGAATTCTATATACTAATTTCCTTACCTAGTCTGATATCCTAGTTCGATCTTTTTTCCCCTCGCACAATATCATCCTGACCCATGACAGTAATAGTATTCTGCTGATGGGATGCAGAAAGAATTCCTGTGTATCTTAGGCTGATGGAGATGGCATTCGTATATCAGAGGTTTGTGAATAAATATAACACCATAGGTCTTCTCTCTACATGGACATTTTAGTTGCAGAGCAGAATATAGAACACTGAGATGTTCTCTCTATGATTAAAGATATGTTTGTGTTTGCCTTCGCTTTTATACAAAGGGAAAGAACAATACCTTGTGGGGCTCTACAGGGTTAGAGACAACATATTCATTAAATTTAGTGAGTCTTACCGGTGATCCAAGGATCTACTAGTTCTGACTTGATCCCAGAACAACAGAAGGCTCTTAATGAATTCAGACTTTTGTGCATTTTTCTCTGCCACTTAAATCATATGATCCAGGAGGTCCAATGATGTTTAAAGTGTGAGAAGCACACAGACATGTGATTGGGACCCTTCTGCAGATGTGCACAGGCCTCTTGCACATCAATGGCAGTTCAGACCCGTATGATTTTTGACCTATGTCCTGCCATCCTGTAAAGATAACTATTCCTCTTTGGGTATAACAGATTTTGGTATGATCAGAAACTAATTAAAAATGGACCATCAAGTTGCCATGTGCTCTGAAATTCCCATAATCATGTGAATATTATTTGACACACCAAGGCACTAACTTGAGTGTTAGAAACAGAACTCCATTATCAAACAGAAGTGATATGCCATCAGTTTCAAGCTGGTCCTAAAACCAAAAATAAACCACATCTAAATGTAGCCCCAATAGCCCTGGTCCCCACACCTCTATACTCTTTTATCTTTTAGCTTGTACCTATTGCCTGATGGGGCATTTCATTCGACAAATACCAGACTTGAAGCTGGTTTAGAAATGACTTGGCATGATATGAAGATACTATCTGAAAATGGATAGCTACAGCATTATGACTCATTTGGAGACATGGCTGCAGGATGAGTACAAAAAGAAATGATTCCACTGGACAGTGGCAAGCAATGCAATGCTTATTTGCTATGCACAGGAGAAAGGCCAGGTATGCAATTATGTACCACTTCGTAGGCTGTGGCTTATGTTTCACCTGCATGGTCGGGAACCTGGAAGAATCATGATTCTAAAAGTCATTACATTGAAATTGAGGTAGATGCATGTGAATACCTTTTTTCAGGATGAGGATGAAATATTCAGTTATCTGTGTTCTATGTTAATGATTCCCAAGGACTAGCATCAGCAATGAAGAGATGGAATAATGCAGAGTATAAAATGAGTAAGTTTATGATCATTGGTTGGTTCTTTCTCTGGTCACTATTGGCACTGCCGGAACACTCCTGTCAGAGTGACAGATACAAAAGCTATGCATGACCTTAGCAAAATAGGGTTTCACCCACCAAATCCCTCCTTCCCACAACAGTGCTATGTGTCCAATCTGCCAGCAGCAGGGGTCAACGTTATGTCTTCAGTAAGGAGTTATTCTCTGGTTTCATCAGCCAGCTCTCTGGTGACAGATTGATTAAATCAAATGCTTCCATAATGGAAGGGAAATCACATTATTCCTTCTGGAATAGAAAAAACACTCTGGAGGGAAATTTATTTTTCATGCATCTAAGGTTTTGCCTAAACTATAATTCACTGACTTACCCAATGCACTACATAGTATTCCTTCTAATTTAGAAACTCTTTTCACAGCAGAGCAAGTATGGAATGGGCCTGTGACCATGGAGTTCAAAGGCCCTCTTATATTCTATAACATCAGATGTCACTGGCTGGATAGAATGGTGAAACAGCCTACTGAGGATACAGATACAGTGCCAGCAGGGTGGCAATCCTGTGCACAGCTGGAGAGAGGGTCTAAGAAAATACATGCTTGAGTCTGCAAGCAGTGCATGGCACTTTGTCTCCAACAGTCCACATCCAAGCATCAAGTGTATAAATTGTTATGGAGAGAATCACTATTTCTTCTAGTGACTCACTATCAAAGGGTGTGCTTTTGTTTCCCTCAATTTATTCCTGCTGATCTAGAGTTTCTTTGCTAGCAGAAGGAATTTTTCTGCCTGGAGACACAATAATGATTCCACTGAAACAGAAGTTAAAGACTGCTTCCTTGATACTTTGAGCGCCTCACATACCTAACTCAGTGGGCAAGGAAGGGAGATCCTCTGCACGCTGGATTTGTTTGTATTGGCTATTAAAGGGAAATTAGTCTATTATTCCATGCTAGAAGTTCCTGTGTGGAATACAAAGGATGCTTTGAGGCATACCTTAGTGCTAGCAAGCCCTGTGATAACAACAGAGGGCTCCTGTCCAACAGCACATCAAACTTGACTATTAGTGACCCATACCTTTCAGAAATGAAGACATGGGTCATCCACTAGGAAAAAAAGTCACAATCAGCGGGGCCAATTGTAGAAAGCCAAATAAGTACAGTATAGATTGATGAAAGAAGGTAGCTAGGCATACCACCTATAGCCATATGGCCAATTCTAGAAATTAAGACAATATTTATCACGAATGTTCTTTACTTTCTTGTTTCATTTTCAATTTGTTTGGGTGTGTGTATTTCAAACACCTGTAAGTTTTTTCCTCTTATATACCCATCACATAATTCAACATAAAGGTTCTTAACTTGACATTGTATTTCTGGAGATGCATCAATTTTATATCATAACATGTTAATTAAGATAAGCATCCTTCTAGGACTTTCCTTCCTTGCCTTGAGAAGTGGCTAGTGCAGATTTGGTTGCATTATGTAGGTTAACTATAACCATAATATCATCCTGGTACATCCTTTTTTGGAAATTATGTGTGGTTCAGAAGGTGTGTATGTGTGTGTGAGTGCATATATGTGAAGACAAAAGAGACTATTCTGTCATCAAATCATTTGACAATGGTTAATTTTATACTTTGAGATGAGCCATAGTTAGATAATGAAACACTGTTCAAAAGTGAGACTCATAAGATAGTTTAGGATGAGTATAGCATGTGAATCAGTAAAGTCTTTGCAGAGCAGGGACATTTTCCAATTAGTTGAATGGAAGAAAATGTTGAGGGAAGCAGAACTGATATTCTCTATGCCTGATTGGCCAGTTACTCTGGGACATAGTTCTTCCATTACAGATTGAAGCATAGCATCAACTCTCTTGGTGCTCAAGACTTTGGTTTGAGAACAAAGTTTCCTTTCCATTCTCTTAAGTTTCCAACTTGTAGCTTCCTGATGGGGGCATGTGTCAACCTCCAGGCTCCATGATCACATGAATCAGTTCTTTATTTTCTGCCTCTCTCCCTCCTTGTCTCCCTCCCTCCCTCCCATTTCACCTTTCCTTCTTTCTCTGAAATTCCCAGAAAAGTCAAAATTATGAAGCCACTAAAAAGATATGTTGTCATCAGCTTTTCTTCTGAATGGTTAACAACCTAAGATCACAAGTCAGAGTTGGAGAAATAGAAGAGCCACAAGGCCTGCCAACATTTTGGCCCTAGCCTTTCAAGGTCAGCGAAGACTCAGGCCATAGGAGAACCTGTACTGCAACATCATGAAACTCAGGTGAGCTCCAAATTTTCTGAGCAAGGAGATTATGGAGCCACAGAGGAAAGAGATTGAAGTTATATAGTGTGCCTGGGAGAGTCACATGAAGAGAAAACTTTTTCTCAGGCTCTCACAGAGAGCAATCTGGTCAAGCATTGGCCGTGACTCATCCACATGGATGACACAGACAAAGGAACTACAGAATAATGTACAGGACTACAAGATAAACCCTGAGAAGACTTCAATGACCACATAGGAAATATAAAGTTCATGTGTTGGTAT
>PVKA01048197.1:0-13932 GCA_004027165.1 Ctenomys sociabilis
AAAAAAAAAAAAAAAAAAAAAAAAAAAAAAAAAAAAAAAAAAAAAAAAAAAAAAAAAAAAAAGTAGCACAGCTCTATATGTGCTATCATCTTGGCAAAGGCCTCTTATACTAAGCTTTCTTGTCTTGCCTTTTACTCTGAACAGAGGAAATGGTAGGAGCTATCAGAGAAAGCGACAACTTGGAGTTCCAACTTTTTTTTTTTTTTTTTTGTGGAACCAGGGATTGAACTCAGGCCCTTGCACTTGGCAGAGAAACGCTTATTTCACTGAGCCATCTCACCGGCCCTGGAGTTCCAATTTTTAACGCTCAAGAATTGTTTTTTCTTTTTTGGTACCAGGAATCAAACTCAGCACCTTGTACTTGCCAGGCAGGTACTTGTGTAACTGAGCTATATCCCCAGCCCCTAACCAAGAATGTTTGAGATAGTTTGTTGAGTTTTTCTATTTGCTGACTCAGGAAAAAAGAAAAGACAAAGTCATTCAAGGGAACCCAACACACTTTAGCCATTTATTATAGTTTGGGCTGGGTATGATGGCACATGCCTGTAGTTCTAGCACTTAGGAGGCTGAGGCAGGAGGATTGCTCCAGGTTCAAGACCAGGTTAAAATGCACAGTGTCTCAAAAAAACAAACAAACAAACAAACCCAAATCAAACCAAAACAAAAATCAAAACCAAAACCCCTCAAGATAAGTATATTTATTTACTTTGTCCTTTTTTTTTTTTTTGTGGTACTAGGCACTGAACCCAGGGCTTTCTATTCTCTATTATATTCCTAGCCCATTTTTATCTTTTGAGACAGGGTCTCACTAAGTTGCCCAGGTGGGATTCAAATTTTCCGTCATCCTGCCTTACTCTGCTTCCCAGAAAGCTGAGGCAGGAGAATCTCCACAAGTTCAAGGGCCAGCCTGGGCTGTATAGTGAATGTGAGGCTAGTCTGAAATATACAGTGAGACCCTGTCTCAAAAAATCCAACCAAAACAAAGAAAGCAAAAAGTAATTTCTATCCATAATTGTGTACAAATACCTTATTGTTGGGTCACTATTTGAGGTAATCCATACACCTGCAAAGTTGTTTGCATAGATTTTATTCTCTATGAATTGTCCTCTTCCTTTTTCATGGACATATATTCCTCCAGTCTGCCCATGGTGAATTTCACATCGAACCACTGTGGGGTTAGCGTAGGCTTTGACTTCAAAGCCTGCTATCCTGTTTCTGTGTATGTTGCAACTTTCAAAGTAACCCTGAAAAATTCAGAAATTAAACCTGTAGGTAAAGACAATTTTGCAAAAAGAAATTCCACTTGCAAGTTTTTAATGCACACCTCAATATTGTGTATCAGAAATGTTCAAGAGTGAATAAATATGTCAAATAATATGGAAACACTACAATTACAAATCTAGTCTGAGTAAAAAAGCAATAAAGAAAAATAGGAAAATAGCTATTCAATAAATATAAATACAATTACTTTATGAATATATATATACACACCCTCCCATATCTATTGAAAAAAAAAAACAAACCTGTGTCAACCTGAGGACTGTGAAGTTTGGAAGCTTAACTAGGTGGTTCAGCAGGGACCAGGGTCCTTGCTTTGTCAACATCCTGAGCCTGTGGAGGAGGCCATGGAGATGGTGTGGACAGATAGCTTGCATTTTTTTTTTTGTGGAACCAGGAATTGAACTCAGACCCTTGTGCTTGCCAGAGAAGCGCTTATTCTAGTGAGCCATCTCCCCAGCCCCTCTCTTTTGCTGTCTATTGCCACCTTGAGATGCTGTCCCTGTGCCATGCCACCCTACCTTGAAGCCAGCTGACTCTGGATTGAAATCACCCCAAACTGTGAGCTAAATAAACCTTTCTTCTTCTAATTTTGTGCACTGGGTATTTTGTCTCAGCAATGAGAGACAAGTCACCAGCACACCTTGATTGCCTTATAGATGTCCCAGCAAAACATGCTGGGACTACACTGTTGAGTGGCATGGTGCTTGTCAAGTCTCAGTTAATTCCTGGAGGTCTCAGTCCACTTTGGTGGCTCCAAGGCAGAGAGGCACATGGCAGAGGGCAGCTGTTCATGGCGGTGGAAGACAGCAAAGAGCAGAGGGAGGAGCAAGAGGTGTGGCGGCAGCAGCAGTAAAGGCACAGAGCAAGCCTCTCGCCCTTCCTCATACTGCATTCAGGCTCTTTACCACAGGGCAGGTGTAGCACTGACAACCCATAATCCTGGCACTGGAGCATGCATTAATCACAAACTCTGGAAGTCTGCCCTATGACTACATGAGGCTTCAAGGGGACAACTAGATACAAACTATAATATTAAGTATGCACAAGGCTCTGGGTTTGATCCCCCAACACAACAAAGAACAAACAAAAGGAAAACAGAAAACAAAGGCTGAAAATTTAATGGAATGTCTGAGAGGTAATTTGGGTTAGAGAAGTCCTCAAAGCCAAGACCCCACGACTGAGTATAGGCGGTTTTATAAGAAAGGAAAGACACCACAGCACACGTCCAGGCGCCTGCTGGCTTCAGCAGGATGTCCAGGGCACCGCTCCTAGATGGCTGACCCTGGACCAGAACAGTGAGTGAAAATAAACCTCCTTTCCCTGTAACTGTTTTTGAGAAGCAGTGTTACCAGCAACAGAAGGCAAGCAATATACACAGTGTAAATGGGCCACAGGAAAGGAAGTGCCTCCACCACTGTAGTCTTTTCACAAAAATAACACAGGCACAAATGTGTATCTGAAGAATGGAAACAATTTCACCTAAAACTTACACTTCCAGGGCTGATGTGTGCAGTTTACTTGAGAGGCCCTAAGCTTGACTTCCAGAAGCACCACAAAAATACAAGCAAATACAAAATGTGAAATCAAGCTTAAGTTTCCATCTGTGGAAGATGATCCCAGTGAGGGCAGGTAAATGAGAGAGAGGATGGGTAGTTACCAGTACAGTGACTCAGGCAATCTGTCATCTGTCATAGGATAAGCTCAGAAATTTGGAATAAATGCTTTAAAAATCTTATAGCAGTTTGGTGCTGTTAGGAGATTTTAATCACATTTTTCAAAATACTGCAGAGGATTAAATAAAAGATAACTGGGAAAATATAAACAATGATAACTGGGAAAATATAAACACTGATAGCAAATTAGATGATGTTAAGAAATTATTCCTTTTTAAATTTTTAAAAATTTTTATTTTTTAAAGAGTATAAATAACAATTTTAACAGGAAAAATTACAAGTGATACAGAATTTTATAACTGGCCCTCTTGCACTTTAAGGTGGCAGTGTTTTTTTTGGCAGAACCAGGGATTGAACTCATACTCTTTTTTTTTTTTGTCTTTTTGAGGCAGGGTCTCACTATGCAGTTCAGGCTGGCCTTAAGCTCACTTTGTAGCTCAGGCTGGTCTCGAACTCACAACAATCCTCCTGCCTCAGCCTCCCGAGTGCTGGGATTACAAGCATGCGCCACCACGCCCGGCTGAACTCATACTCTTGCACTTGCCAGGGAAGCACTTATTCCACTGAGCCATCTCCCTGGCCTAGTGATACAGAATTTTACTTAACAAAGTAATATGAATTTCACAGTATTTATTGCAATACAGCGTTGTCTTCCAATCAGTTATTTATATTACCATATACATGCATGTAAAATTGGAAGAAAGAAAGAAATGTATTATTCCTAATCATTCATTTATTGCAGCACAGGGAGTTGAACCTGGGGACAGGAGGTGTGGCTGTAACACTGGGGCCCCCAGACCTTTTAAATTCTGAGACAGGGTCTATGTTGCTCAGCTAGCTTCACACTTAACAATCCTCCCACTTCAGCCTCCCAAGCAAGGACCTGATATTAGTCATGTGCTACTGTGCTCATCTTAAAAAAATGCTGTAATTTCTACAATCCCAAATCTGTAAAATATAAACCAAAGGGTGTGTGAGGAGTAAACTACTTTGTTTAACTTTAGTAAGTGACCATTACCACAGATTCTTCAAAAACAAGGTACTTGTGCTCAAGATTAGCTTTGTATCTCAAATAATTTGTCAATGACATAGAATATGTATAAACGTGATATCTAAAATGGATATAATTTTGGAGTACAACTTAAAAGACAACAAAGCCATTAATATAAGAGTACACAGGTCCATTACAAAGTAAGAGTTCTGTGCCTGTTGTCAACTTAGGTCTAAGCAGAGTTCTGAGACTTAGGAGCGCTCCATATTTAGACTGCCCTAATTCCCGCACTCCTCCAATTGCTGGAAGAAAGTGCTATCCTATAGAAGATTCTAACTAAAAAGAGAAAGCAGGCATTTTGCCACTTTGCTTTCTTATTTACAGGTGTAAGCTACAGACTGAGTTGTAGATGAAGTGAAATCTTTGGCTGAACATAAAGAGTTAAGTTTCCTGTCCGAAACTACAACATTTATTTAGGTCTAAACAGCACTTGATAAAGAGATATTCTTTATGGTCTAGTTGAGACTTGAATTAGGATTCTAGGTACAAGCAATGACAAATGTTTTCTTTGACACTCCATCTATGTATCTGTATCTATCCAGTGTTCCTACATTGTTTAGTTAATGGTGTAACACAATGGTAGCAAAAGCTCACCATAACCCTATCTGCTATCATATTACTGTGTTCTCTTCCATCTTTCTGATTGCCTTGTGGAAAAAAAAATCATTCTCAACTTTTAAAAACTGAGCCAGCCAAAAACAAAAACAAAAACAAAAATAACCCCACAAAACCTTCTGATTGCCTCAACAAAAACACTGCCAATGTTGCACTAGATAATAAAGTGAAGAGTATCTGATAATACTATTTAAAGTAGCAGCCCTACAAGCTCAAACTGTCATCTCTGGAAAACTGTAAAACTGTATCATAGTATCTAAAACTAATTATCATCTATGAGGACCCTAGCATTAATTTTTGCATAACAGTTTTAGAAATGGCATTTTCACAGCATCTCCTATGACAATTCTGACAGTTTATTTTATTTTCTGTATCATTTTATTTTTTAAAGCTGATTTATTGTATAGTTTCAATAATTAATACTTTTTACATTGTTGTCTTCCTTGTGGTTATCCATAGTATAAGAAGCAGACAGGATATCCTGTCCAAACACTATTAGTGCAAATCTTTCTTCTCATAGAAGTTCAGACACTTTAAATGGAAGTCAAACTAATAATGAAACACATTTCTCAAAATGATTTTTTGTTTTTTGGTGCAATCAGGGATTGAACTCAGGGTCTTGCACTTGCCAGGCAAGCTCTTATTCTACTGAGCCATCTCTCTTGTCTCTAAAAATGAATTTTATTGACAACTTATACTAAATTTATTTGTGATGTTTATTAAAAATGTCCATTTTTTGATTCTTGGAAATTCTAACTAAACAGAAAAAAAAAAAAAAAAGAGTCCTGATTCAAATAAAAAAGGGAAAGGCCCTGATTTTTGTTTTGGGGTCTTGCTATGTAGTGCAGGCTGCCTCAAACCTGGTAATCCTCCTGCTTCAGCCTCCTAAGTAAGGGATTGCATTAGTATGCCACCATGCCCGTTTATGGCTCTGATTTAATCCCCTGTACCTCCAGCATCAAAGAAATAAAAACAAGCCAGGCGTGGTGGCACATGCCTGTAATCCCAGCACTAGGGAGGCTGAGGCAGGAGGACTGTTGTGAGTTCGAGACCAGCCTGAGCTACAAAGTGAGCTTAAGGCCAGCCTGAACTGCACAGTGAGATCCTGTCTCAAAAAGACAATAAGAAAAAGAAATAAATAAAAACAATAAAACTGGAAAGGTTAAAAAAAGGAAATAGAAGTTTTCATTTTAAAAATGGCAGGTTTAGCTGGGTATGGTGGCACATACCTGTAAATCCTAAATACTCAGGAGTTCAGCTGAAGCAGGAAGATCACCTCAAGTTTGAGGAGAGCCTGAATTACACAGTGAGACCCTGCCTCAAAAGCAAACAAACAAAAACCCAAAACTCCACCAAAAAAAGACAAATACTCCCTCTGCCAAAGCCAGGTTTGATGGCACATGCCTACAACTCCCAACTACCCAGCAGGGTGAGGCAGGAAGACTGCAACTTAATAAGACCCTATTCCAAAATACAAAACTAAAAAGGGCTATAGTCCATCTCAGTGGCAGAGCGCTTATCTCGCAGGCCCAAGACCCTGGTTCAATCTCCAGTGAAGCAAAATGGAAAGGCGTGTGTCTGTGTGAAGTTTAGCTTCTGGGTGACTTTTATGTATATTTACATTTGAGAACTAACCACTAGATTTGACCTCACTCCCCTCAATTTGCTAAGGCCTCTATCATCACTAGATTCACCTGGGTGTAATGTTTGATACATGAATTCATAAAATGGATATTACATATTAAAATTTAAAATATGTTTAACTTGGTTTTACAACTATCATTTTCAATTAAGATCATTTCTTGATGAGAAAATAATGCTAAAACATATTTGAAATTTAAATGACATAGAAGTCAGCTTTTCTATTAGGAATAAATGTTCTTACCATGCCATGATCAAATGTGAACACACCAACATCACGTCCATGATGAATATGATTCCGTCTAATAATTGGGTTTCCATGATTTTTAACCCAAATACCGGCTAAAGCATTATTGGAAATTTCATTATCTTCATATATTCCCTTTAACAACAAGAAACAAACATTAGTAGAGTTTTTAAAAGAAGTAAGGAAGAAAAAAACACAAATTAAACAATACCTGTGCATGATCTGTTATATAAAGCCCAACGTTTTCACAGTCACTGATGTTACAGTGCTTGATAGTGGGACATGCTCCTTGACCACTAACACATACTGCAGAACCAACTGTAAGAAGAATTATTATTTTTTAATTAAAAATCCTATTGGGCAACAATATGATGACTCAATTTTATAAAAGGCAAAGCAACCACTAACCTGTACATGTACTTCGGATGATACAGTGATCGATAATAGGGCTACAATTTACTGTAATCTCTAAGCAGTGGTGTGCATTGTGGTGCTGAGCAGATTTGTCATCAGGGTTAAACTGAAAAAGAAGTTTTATTTGAAATAAAAAACCAGTGTCTTAAGTATTGTACCATTTGGATTTTAAATCTTAAAATTTCTCACCCTTATTGTCATATATCCAACATAAGCATCTTCAGAACCTTCCATAAAAACAAAGGTTGAGTCTCTAGTGTTTTCAATTATAACTTTGTCTGCTACTTTCCCAGGTGCTGTGAAGAAGATATTTTAAGGTGTATTACCGTTACTTCATTGCAACAGATAGGTACTTCTATGGAGAGGAAACTTGTTAAAAACACCAGTATTAGTCAGCAGGACTAATCCACTTCATCATTTACTATATTTCATCAACCTTTGCAATAAGCAGTCAAATTTAGTGGAGATACTATATGATTATCACTGTATTCAAATATATGTGTAGTAATATAATTCAATATGAATACTACTAATATTAAAGACAAGATCCTATTAGAAATCGTTTCCTTTTTTTGTGGTTCTGGGGATTGAATACAGGGCCTTGTGCCTGCTAGACAAACACTCTTGCCACTGAGCTACATCCCCAACCCTAAAAAAATGTTTTTTGTAGAAACAAAGTTACCACCAGTAGCAGCACTGAGAAGTGGCTCCAGGAGAGAAGAGACAACTTTATTTAAACTTATTTCCAATAGTGACTCTTATTTATCTATTTTTTTGGCAGAACCCAGGATTGCACTCAGGCTCTTGCGCTGCCTTCTTCTACTGAGCTACCTCCCTGGCCCCTCTTATTTAGAAAGTAATGAAATCAGTGGGCATAACTTTCATATATTCTCTTCCCTTCTTCTTTTTTGTAGTGAGTGCTGAGGATCAACTCTAGGGCCTCATGTGCTAGGTGACTGCTCTGCAACTGAGCCCCTCCCCCATGATGGAGACAAAGGAAACAGAAGAGACTGTAAATACTAGTTTCACTAGCAAACAGGAAGTGCCACAAGCTATCTTAAAATGGCCTCTGCTCTGTATCAAGAAACCAGACAGCAGAAATCTTTAAATAATTCATTAATGTTTAATAAGTTCATTGTATTTATTCTTAGAAATTTAACAGTAAAAAATCTTTTTTTTTTTGGTGAATAGGGGATTGAACTCAGGCCCTTGTGCCTATTCTATTAAGCCATCTCCCTGGCCCAAAAATCTTTCAAATAGTGCAGAAAGCATTTAAAAATTACATTTCAGTTCCTTTAAAAACACAGTAATAAGTTATTAGCATCCTTATTTTCAGCTAATAATTCTTCTTTAATTAAAAACTACAGGCATTAGAAAAAATATTGATATCAAGAAATATACACATCAATATTTCTAAAGTTTTTATGCTTTTACTTCAGAAAGATTTTTTTATTTTTTATTGGCAGAACCAGGGACTGAGCTATCTTCCTGGCCCCCAGAAAGTTTGAAATATCTTCATCCCTATTCTTTTTCTTTCCTTTTTTTGAGATAGGGTCTTACTATGTAGCTCAAGCTGGTCTCAAACTATCCTCCTTCCTCAGGCTCCTACATGCCTGAAGTGTGCACCACTACCACGCCTGGCTCCTATTCTTTATCATAAAAGTATTAACAAAGTTTAACTGGATTTTAAATTGCATTTTAATCTCATGGGGGGGGGACCAGGAACTGAACTCAGGACCTGTGCTGCCAGGCAGGCATTTAAGCCGCTGAGCTATAGCCCCAGCACCATTAAATCACATTTTAAAAAACCCAATGTGTAATTAAATAATATGAATGTTAAAATTCTAATGACAGTGCATTTCAAAATACCTGCACCTATCATGGTGATTGGAGATTCAATATATATCCATTCATCAGTATATATTCCAGAATGAACAAAGATAAGTCCGTCAAAATGAGCTTCTTGTACCCCACCAAGGGCATCTTCAATAGTATCATAGTACTAGAAAAGAATTAAAGTGTTAGCATAGAACTGAAATATATATATATATATATATATATATATATATATATATATATGTATAATTTTTTTTTTTTGAGACAAGATGTCCTGTGTAATTCAGGCTGGCCTTGAATTTTCAATCTTCCTGCCTTAGCCTCCCAAACTATATCATTACAGGCATGAGCCATCCCACTTGGCCTGAAAGAGTATCGTGTAAGTCATAAAAATACCTACCAACATATTTTCTCTTCCTTTATATCTCGCAGGGTTACTGTAGAAATGTTCAGCAAATCCTGGCTTTACATGTGCACCTTTATACTAAAATGTCAAAAACAAAACAAAACCACACACTTACATAAACATTATATTCTGGAATGCACCACACTGTAACTTTCATTAGTATTTAAAAAGACCCTACCTATTCCAACTAATCTTCTGTCATAGTACAATACAGGATAAGTTTTCATTTGGAAGTAGTTAGCAAAAACTCATTCTCTCCACTATTTTATTTTGGGACAAATAATTCTTCGTGGTGGGAACTGTGGTGTGCAATGAAACAAACATACTTTGCAGCATCCTCAGCCAATGAGATAGCAGCACACGCACCAGCTCATCTAGCATTGTGACAAACAAGTATCTTTAGACACTGTCAAATGACCTCTGAGATTTCTTCTGAATTAATTGACAAACAGGACAGCAGCCACCCTTGTAACACAAACACAAATCTGGTCATCTTTTCCAAAAACTGCAGAATTAAGTTTGTGAACCAAGGTATAACAATAGTAAAGAGAACTGAGAATTTTACTGATTGGTAACTGTTCACTGGGTTACCTTTAAAACCTACTTACAGTGTATTTTTTATTTATTTTTATTTTTTTTGTAGAACCAGGGATTGAACTCAGGCCCCTGTGCTTGCCAGGGAAGCACTTATTCCACTACAGTGTGTTTCTTACCTATTTATGAATGGGACCAGGCCTTATTATGTGGCTCGGCCTAGCCCTGAACACGCAGGGGCCGTGCTGGCCTCCTGCCTAGAGCACTCTTCCTCTCAGCCCCACAGTGCTGGGACCATGGTGTGCGGCATCACACTCAGCTTCATTTCTTTTTTAAAGGAGCATTTATTTATAAATGTATAAAATGAATCAGCATTATAAAGTTGTATTTCATACCAACTGCTGGAAACTCTCTTTCCAAGGATTTGGATGTTCATATTCTTCTGGATTAATCTGATAGAATTTACCAGGTTCAGGATGCATCATAGGGCGGGTGTATTCAAATACTTCCATGTATAATCGTTTCCTAAAGGGAAAACGGAATTTAAGATTTCTTCACAAAATATCCTTAAAGATAATACGACATTAAATTTAGTCTATCCCAAAGAATAAAAGAGCAGAAATGTTTTAAAAAATTGTTTTACCAGAAGGAGAAAAACTCAGTATTGTAAAGATTTTATGCAATTAATTTTTTCAACAAAATATCTTTTTTTTTTTTTTTTTTTTGAGTGATGGGGATTGAACTCAGGACCTTGTGCTTGCCAGGCAGGTGCTTATTCTCCCTGGTCCCCAACAAAATATCTTAAACTTAATTCTTTCTTCAGCTCTACTGCACTTATACCTAATCAATACTGTGAATCTTCTCCTGTATGAAGTATTTCCCTCTTCTGAACTTCATTCTCAGTTTTCTCTTCTAAATATTTTTTCTCTTTTAAATATAAAGCACATTTTGTTTTTTACATTATAAAAAATATGATAAAATACAGAAAAACATAAAAAGACAGCGTTTCTTTCTGCGTGTGTGTGCATGTACACGCTTTCTTGGAACAGAGTCTCACTATGTAACTCAGGCCTCAAAATGACTACGGCTGAGGCCAGCAACACTGCTTTAGTGTCTTGAGTATTGGGGCTATAGGTATAGGTCATCTATGCTGGGACTGATGAACAGTTCCGATACATGCACTATTAGCAGTGTAGAATACTTCCTTCCAGTCTTTTTATCTCAAAATTACTCATTTACACAGTACTGAATTACTTAGATTTAACTGAATTTTACAT
Source organism: Ctenomys sociabilis (assembly GCA_004027165.1). Classification (NCBI taxonomy): domain Eukaryota; kingdom Metazoa; phylum Chordata; class Mammalia; order Rodentia; family Ctenomyidae; genus Ctenomys; species Ctenomys sociabilis. The sequence goes on from PVKA01048197.1 coordinate 10,976, forward strand.
TTTGCTCTTTTCATTTTTATAGCATAGTAATTTTCTATATTATGAAATGACTTCAAGAAAAGGAAAGAAAAAAACCTTCATAAGGCTTGGTATAATTCAGTGATACAGCACTCGCACTGCATGCTCAAGGACCTGGGTTTGATTGACTCTTAGCACTGCAATGTCCCTCCCTTCAAAACATACTTTTTTTTTTTTTTTTTTTGTACCAAGAATCAAGCTTATGACCTTACATTTGGCAAGCAAAAAATACTTTTCATAAAAATCACTATTAGCAGGCAGTCCTCAGTCCTTCAATTAGGCATCTTGCAATGAACCCTAGCCTCTATTATAAGTCCCCCCCATTATAAGTTTTAAGAATATATTTTATAAAAGTAACTCATAGAATACCAGGTTTAATTCATTAACTATTTTAAATTAACACTTAACTCTGTTTCTACAAATGGAAAACATTTTCCACAATCAATTGGTTACCATTACATGACAAACACTACAAAAAAATACTTCATTTACTATTTTATAGTGTCTGGCCTGGTGAGATGGGTGAGTGGACTAAAGTGCCTGCGTAGGCAAGCTTGGGCAGGACAGGGACTGCGGTTTGAGCCCAGCACCATGTGCCGTGCCAGCCCCACCTCCAGGGCATGCTAAGCTGGCTAGAGTCAGGGTGTGGCGGTGTGTGCCTGTAATCCCAGTGCTGGGGAGGCCGAAAGCAGGCTGATCATCACAAGTCTGGTCTGTGTGGTGAGTCTGCAACAACCAAATACTTAAAAAAAAAAGTGTCCAGACTGAACCCATATTTGTGGTAAATAGGTAATGTGCAATTTAAAGCATTTTAATTTTGTTCTGACCATTTATTTGTAACTATCAACTACCAAGTTATTTTTCAAGACCTTTACTATATGTTTAGCATTTTGGGCAGCAAATCATATACCTTAAATAATATGGAGCAGGTTTTCACTTACCACAAAATTGGATCATTAGCAAGCTCACTAAAGCGTTTACACACACAAGCTGCCCTACAAAGATCCTGTTCCAGCAAGTAAGAGAAGATTTTTAGCACTACTTCATCTGGTAGTTTTTCCTGAAGATACTGTTCAGCAGGTGCTGCTAAAAGAGATTAACAAATAGAATGCAAACAATTTAACACGTTAGTAATAACTTTTTCAATATCTAAACATAGTAAGAATGTAGTTTTGATTTTATTAAATGAAGCTTTTATTTTTTGATAGCATTCTGTAAGAAGCATATGGTTTTCAAGGATAATTACATCTTATTTTTATTTTAGATATTATATGTTATCTGAAAAACTTCATAAAATTTCACTATTTTTGTGCAACAATAAAAGTTACAGAGGGGAGAGATCAAGGTTCTAATGTACATTTAATAAGTGACTTTCTTAATCCCCAGTGTAATGCTCAAATACTTCTAATTTCAATTTTCTGGCATCAATCTTTTTCTCTTTTTTGAGACAGAGTCTTGCTCTGCAATTCAGGCTGGCCTTGAGCTCATTTTGTAGCTGAGGCTGGCCTCGAACTCGCAGTGATCTTCCTGCCTTAGCCTCCTGAGTGCTGGGATTACACTCCTCCTGTGTGCTCCACCACACCCAGCATCAAATTTTTAAAACTTTTTATGCCATTCCCTTAATATCCCCATACGAAATACCTGATAAATCTTGTGACTTTCCAGACACTCTTGCACGTTTTGCTCGATGACCAAAGTTTTCGGTAGTTGAAGTTGACGCACCCTTCAAAATTAACAACAAAAAATACAAGTCAGGTATGGCAGTGCAGGCCAGCAACCTCAGCTATTAGGGAGGATAAGGCAAGAGGATAGAAAGTAAATTCAGGGGGTAGGGAGATAGGTCAGTAGAATAAGCGCTTGCCTGCCAAGCACAAAGGGGCCTGAGTTCAATCCCCGATTCCACCAAAAAAAGACTAAAATAAAGAGATAGCTCAGCACTTCCTGGATTCAATCTCCAGTAACACAAAGAAATAAGCAAATATTTCTATCATATGTCATTATTATCTTCTAAAAAATGATTGTAATTTTAGTGTTTCCCTAAAATGCTTACATTTATTGTATAAAAAAATGCAATTATCTTACCTCCATATTGCTCTTTGTAGGACACGCTGTTCTTTTCGGCAACAGGGTTTTTCTACGAAGTTGGTAAGGACTGTTTTGTGCACCAGGACCTGATTCTTCTGCAACCATATCTGCAGGTACCTCATCATCTGTGACAAACAAAAACAACAGGAGGATCAGCCATTTCTTATCAAAGGTCTATGGATGTAGCAAACTTCCTAAAAATTTCAAATCTGGAGCAAGAAGGAATACTAAATACATCTGAAAGACATAGTTCTACAAAATTTGGAAGAGATTAAAAAGAAACCAAAAATAAACCTTTAGTGTTAGACCAGAATTGGAAATAACAAATACAGTAGGCATAAATGTTTTCTCCAACAGACACAGAGGTAAGCAGCATCTGGATTTGTACGGACACATGTGCTCACATTCCCTACCTTTCTTCACTGACAAAGACTGTGAGCAATGTTCTACTAAAAGCAATGAGCATGACTAGCAAATGGAGCTTGGCTTCTGAATAACGTTTTCTATAAAAGGAGAAATGGCTGACTCTAGGGCTGGGGCAAGCATGTGCAAAAAACTGAATACCTTGTGGCACAAATCAAGAAAGTACTCAGAGAACAATGAGGACTTGTCAGAAGAACATACGGCCTGGCAGAAAACACACTTGGTGCCGGGCGTGGTGGCGCATGCCTGTAATCCCAGCACTAGGGAGGCTGAGGCAGGAGGATTGTTGTGAGTTCGAGACCAGCCTGAGCTACAAAGTAAGCTTAAGGCCAGCCTGAACTGCACAGTGAGACCCTGTCTCAAAAAAGACAAAAAAAAAAAAAAAAAAAAAAAAAAAAAAAAAAAAAAAAAAAAAAAAAAAAAAAAAAAAA